>VZTT01007475.1:0-22247 GCA_013400855.1 Buphagus erythrorhynchus
TCTGCGGGCGGGCTCGGCTGCTCCCGCCCCGCGGAGCGCCCCGGCCGGGACGGGCTGGGACGGGCGCGCAGCAGGGAAGTTGCGCCTGGTTCTCCCCACAGCCGACCGCAGACGCCATTCTTGCTGTGACCCGTGCCCGCCTCGCCGTAACTCGGCTCGGGCCGGAGAGCTGCTGCTTCAGGTGCGGCTGTGTTTCGTGTGAGGGTTTTGGCCATCCTTGAAGCATCAGATTCTAGTCGTGGTGAAGATGAGGGTACAAATGGATTCTAATGAGAGTGGTTGTTTCTCATGTCATCGAGTGTTTTCATACCTGCCACTTTGTCTAAGAAGCGCTCTCTAAGTGCTCTCTGACAGAGAGCACCTGAATCTGTCAGCCGTGACACCTGGGCTTTACCAGCCTTCAGGCTGTCACTGACTGGGCAAAGCAAATGTCCGAACTCTGAAGAAAGCCAGTGGATAGTTTGTGGGTATGTGAACCTATTGGTGCGAAAAGTTGTGCTCTGAGCACAGCACCCCCACATGGCCTGTTGAGATGTTTCCTGTGCCATAAGGAAACAACATTGCCAATAAAAGAGAAGGAAGAAGGATAAAACAATGGAAACATTTTCAAGTAGCTGCTTGATTCTCAGCAAGTATTTTTTTACTTCCTTCTCAAAAGAGTATGTAAAGAGGTTCTTTACATTAGCGATAGATTTCTTTTGTTCCAGCATATAGAACTTTGAGGAATAATTTCTATTTAATTTTCCTGTAGAGGAGGGGGATATGGTAATGCTACTTGGCATTGCAGTTAACAGTTGTTGCAGAACAGTTAGGATGACAAATATCGGAGCTGTTTAACTGTGTGTAAGACTGTTAGAGCTGACCCTATCTAATGGATACATTGGATGCCTGTATTCTCTTCGTACAACTTACTTTCATTTCATCTTTTTCTGGCTAGATCCCATTACTGGATCCATTATATTTATTAAATAATTCATAACCTGAATTTCTGGTGAGCCTCTTCCCTTATGCCAAGGTAGTTTTGATTTCACACATCCAGGGGTACCTCTCAGTTGAAATCAGTAACCATACTGATGCACAAAAAGCCCCAATATAGGGCAATATAATCTAAATTCCATTATATTTATGAAACAACCTCTTTATTTCTCAGTGATGTACAATTTTTAACTTCTAGGAAAGTTAAAATTTTAAGAAAGTTGTACATTTATGGAAAATGTACAGCATTTCCCACATCATTGCTATCGATATTAGGAATTCACTGTAGGACAAACAGGTCATCATTACTCTCAAAGTTGTCAAATCTAATGCATCACCTATTTCTCTTATATAGTTACACAGCTTGAGATTTTTTTCCTCATTGGGATGATCCTGTTGTCTGGGTTCTGCAATTTTAGGTGGCATGCTTTGGGCTTTATTTGATGTTTTTGAAATAAAACATTCTTAACCTGTCTGTAATGCTTGACATTATGTGGACGCAGGCTGAGCTCGTGGCAACAGATTTTCACCACCCATGCTGGACACCAGAAGAATCACTTTACAGCTTTACTCAGTTTGATGGAAGGGTGGATAAGTTCTCAAAGAGTAGCTGATTATTTCAGAGCAGTGTCCTTTGTTGCACAGGGAAATCCCTCAGAAGACAGGGAGCCTGAGTGTTCAGTAAAACTCAGTCTGGTGGCCAGAGGGCAGAAAGCTGGACCAAAAAAATCTGATTAAGACCTAACTGGTCTTAAAGCCCAACAGAGAGACTGATAAAATAACAAAGGTTCTATAATGTAGCTTTTCCTCTATAATGAAAGTCTGTAATGCTGTGTGTAGTACTGAGTTGAGAGGGTGGTATTTGTACAGTTGGGGTGATTAGGTTACTGTGCATACTATCACATAATTGAGACCATTTCAAATTAACCTTAAAAACTTTAGGAGATAATATTTCTAATAAAAAGGTATTCTCAAGGGAGTAGAGGTATTTTGTAAAGGAGTATAGATAGTGTGCTACTGTTATTCACATTAATAACTGAAAATTGACAGGTGTAATGTGAATGTCCAATGGGCCTTCTGCTACCCCACTGCCAAGAGCAGAGCATGATGCCTTTTTCTGGTTCCTTGAACAGAGAACTATTAGCTTATTTTTTATGTCGAGATTTTTGCCTCTTGAGTAAAGAGCACTGACTCATTGTTGGACCTGAGACAGTATAAGATATAAGAGCAGGATCAAAGGAAGGGCAAACCATCCTTTTTATGTACTGAGCCTGATACAGACATCTTGTCTGCCTCGAGTCTGTCTTAGGATATCGTGGAAATGACATTCTGTATTCCACTGCATTGCTGAAGTGCAGTGTCCTACATAATTTCAGAGAATGGAGATGCAAACTCTAAGAGAAACAGATGAAAATATAAGAGTTCTACAAATAAAGTTTCATTTTGTGGCTGTTTTATGTTGTTCCAAAAAAAAAAAAAAAAAGAGAAGAGATGGGAAGTCAAAGCTGTCTTAGGAAAAATGAGTATGTGGCCCAGTTTCCATCACTACAAGTTAGCTGTGACACTGAGGCAGCTAAGAATTACATTCAAAATGGGCTTTTTTGCTTAGGCTTTTTATTTTTATTTGGCAGTTGTTTCTAGGTATTCTTCTGAACATAAAATGTTCTTTAAGGATGGTGAATCTGTCAAAAGGAAGTGGGCAATGAGGCTTTCACATGTGAGGGTTTCTAGACCCTAGGCAAGTGCTTTATGCTCTGCAGAAAGGGCTGGTTTAGGAACTCGTGACAGTGACTGCTGCAGTTCCAGAGAACCCTGTGCTTTTAAAGATGATAGCTTGGTAAAAGTTGTGCTGTGAAAACTACCTGTTTCTCATATAATGCAAAGCAACAACAGAGACCAAGAAACCTAATGTAAAGGATTCGTTATTTTGAAACATAATGAGCATTTCACACATCTTGGGATCTTTTGAGGCCTGATTAATGAACAGCCTGGTATTGCTCATTGCTACATGTGAAATCCTAGCAGCACAGGTAGTGATAGATAGGATACTTTTAGTCTCAAAACTGCCATATAGTGTGTTACCTCCACAGTAGCATACCTGTGTTTGGCAGCCAATAAAGAAGAATAGCTGGATGTCAGAATGGGAAGTAAATTAAGTTATAACATGTGCTAAACACAAAAAAACCCTATAATCAAATTCTCAGTTTCAGTCTTTTTCAGCAGTTACTTGACTGAAGAGGTACATGATATAATATTTTAGATTTTTAGCTGTCAATAGAAGTAAATATTGATCTAATTTTGGACAGGAAAGTTTTCTTTAAATGAACATAATCCTTCTGTTTTCAATAGTATGTCTAATTATCTGTTTTGCCAGTTACTCTTTCACAAAAATTCTGCAATGGTTTGATTTAGGTTTTTTTAAGACCTAAAGAATAAGTGTAATTGCTTCTCTAATTGTCTAATGGTGTTTGCTGATTGGGAACCATGAAATATCAGAAAGTGATGCTGTTTGTTGAATTTATAGCCAGTAACTTCATGTTCTTGTAGACATTATTAGAAACAGACTGTTAGGTTTGGGTGACAGACTTATGACAACTTTTTCATAGAGCTGCCTTTTTTTTTTTCTTTAAATTTATGCTGCTTAATGATTCTACCAGCTGGAGTTATTTTCCATGTCTTTCAGGCAATTCTGTTGTTTTAGATGATTGGTTCTTTTGCTTCCAGAGTATTTTCTATGGCATTTCTGAGTCTATGAATGAGGTAGCTTTGGTGCTTTCATTTAAAGGAGTACAAGTTTTAAAGAGTTCTGTGTGGTGCCTGAAAAAACGTCTCTTGTTTAGGCAATGCTAAGCTGGTTCAATGCCTTGCGGGTTTTTTCCTGTTTTGACTTCAATGGCAAATTGTTCTTGTACTGATTTTTTTAATTTTTTTTTAATGTATGGAGTCTGATCCATCAGATTTGGATGCTGGCTTGTCAGTTTTCATAATTATCTCAGATCCTTTAAACACTGAAAACCAAAGAGCTTGATAGTAAGTTTTATTTTTTAAAGTTTCAATCCACATGAGTCCAATTTCAATTATATCCTCAGCTGTTCCGATAGGAGATAGCACTTCAGTGATGTTTTATCACAGAACAGGAATACATGTTTGGATTTTATTTGTAGAGTCTTACTAAGATGTTGAAAAGAAAGATGATGATTGATTTTGATATGCAAATCATAGTGCTGCATTTGAGCAGTTTTTGCAGTATGATTTCACTGAGGCCGTGTTTCTATAAAATGTACTATTACAGGAGTAGCTTAACTGAAAACGTTATATTGAATGGGGGAGCACTTAAAAATTAATTGCTTCTGAATTAATTAAAAAATTAATCATGTTGCCTTCAAGCAGATGTTCTTCGTTGTCCTGTAGTTTGCATCCATAGTGTTTTTTTCTAATTTCTTTCATATTTAAAAAGAATATTTTTACATTGTAAGAAACCACAAACATAGTCTTTCCACTCATTGGTGTGTTGTCTTTTATCCTAATGCCCAAAATTATGTTCCTTACTTTGGAAAAAAATGCTATAATGTACTTATTCCCCTTTAGGCATCCAGTTCAACTCTTCCTGAAGTGTTGGTTCTTTTGTATCTGGTACAGCCACACTCCTGGGACCTCCTAATTCCCAATGGTGTTTTGTCTGTGGCAGCAACATTAGTAATTTGGAAATAGGCAAGCTTTTGAGAAATTTAAGCTAATACTTGATGATGCTTTCCAGAATGTGGTGACATTATTTCAGAGGGAGGAAAGCGTAGTCAAAAAAAACAGGCATCAGTGTACCATTGATAATGGTTTTAATGTGTTTCACTACTGCTGCCCTGTATGTTTATGGGAAAAGAGGACAGAGTGTAAGAAGATCTGTGTTATCTTTGTGGATGAAGTAATAGCTTGGAGTTCAGAAGAGAGAGAAGTTCTGGGGAAACCAATATATATGGGCTTGGTTGGTTCTGGTTTGGTTTGCTTTGTTGTTTCTTGTCTAGGGAGCAAATACTGATACTCCAGGATTGTCTGGCAGACATCTACAGGGAAAGGGGAAATGAAGAAACTTTATTGATAGCAGGTGGCACACCACAAGATAAAGGACATTGAACACTTCTTGGCAACAAATAGTTGCAACATAGTTTGCTAAATATCTAAGCCATTGCATCAGTGAGATAGTTCTGCCATTTCTCAATTAGCTCTTCTGCCCTCGTAGCATCCTGGAATGCTCAAGAAAGGATGAAGAGCCTAAGTATGCCAAAAGTGAAATATTTGACCTAAACCCTTCTTTTTTGAGTCATTGCTTTGTGAATGGTATTTGGGTTTGTTTTACAAAATTATGGCTGTTTAAAATATGCTTTTTATGTCTTCTTTTACATTAAATTCATTAAAGGATGGAGTAACCAGAAATGGTGGTGTGAGCCATAAGATGACTGGGCTTTAAAAATAAATGGTGAAAGAAGATTAATAGGTCAGAAATGGGTCAGGTTATTATTAAAAATTAGCATTGCTAAAAAGAGTGATGGCATACTGGACTGACAACTTGTTCTAAAATATAATGCTTTTTGGGAGTTATTTATATTTTATAAGCTGTTGGTAAGTTACAACCAAATAGAAAAGACTGGAAAAATGTTGAAAACCATTACAGTGGGGAAAAAAAATCAATTTCTGAGCTTCAGTCAAGATGATGTGAATGTGAAAAAACAGATGAAGTGAAGACAGAAATACTTGTCTAGCCTTTGTTTTCTGACTTGAAGTGCTATTTAGCTTTCTGTTTGGAAGAAAAGAGCTATTAACTTTTTTACAGCAACCTATAGTCTGAGGCATATCTTCTGAATACTACCTAGCAAATGCTTAACTGTGATTATTATTTGAAGGTTTTTTGCCAGTGACAAGAAATATTTTTAGTTATTTGTGCATCATAACAATTTAGAAATTACAAGCATGTAAAATTTAAGTAAGGACGTCTGTTGGAAAGGTTGCCATTTTTCTAATTGTAGCAGTAACTCCAATAGAAGATGTTTCCTTATAAGCTTGGTTCACAAGAGTTAATTTGCTGTTCTATGGGCATTTATACCTAAAAGAAGTAATAAGTGAGTTGTCTGAGATCCAGTGGTGCAAAATAGATATATCCTTATCTAAAATTAAGCCCGTTTTTTGTGATTTCCAATTCAGTTGTCATCTCTTAGCTGCAAATCTCTCAAATTTCTTTCTTGGCATATTGGAAGTGTTCAACTTTATCACAGTGATATGGCATTTATAATTGGTGTTTAGGATTTTTGTGAAGTCAGCTGAATCAAAAAAATTAAGAAAGGAATAAAAGGAAAAGATATATTGAACATTAGATAAGACCTTTACTGTATCCTCTGTCAGTAAGTCAGTTCTTGAAATCTATTGAAGAATCTATATCTTGAAGTCTATTTATCTGGATAGAGGTTTTCTATTGTGTTTGTTGGGTCTTTTTTCTAGAATAGTGTGTGTTGTTATTTATTTTTCACACTTGTTCAGAAGTCATTGGTCTTTATTAGATACTGTTTTATGGTGGCTTGGTTTCCTGAGTTATTACTTCATTTACTCAGGTATTTGTTTCATTGTGTGACACGTTGCTTTGTAATAATGTCTGGTGGCATCACTAAAATACAAAAACATTTTTCTTGGTTTCCAATCCTCCATATTGTAGAAAATGTAGCATGAGCTTTAGGTTCATTGAAAAGTATGGAAGGTGCATATGCTAGGAAATATTTTTTGGGTCAAGTATATTATTACTTGGGCTGCTGCAGTGTCCTAATGTATTGAGAGGCTAAGATGCTATTTATAGCTCTTCTCTGAAAAATTTGTATTTAGTAAATATTTTGCAAATGTGGAAGTTTTTTTGGCTATTTGCATTAGATAATTGCTTCCAGTGGCTGAGATTAGGTCAAGTAATCAAGCTAGACACATGCTCAATGTTTGTAGTTCTCTCATGTTTTTTCCCATTTAAAATATCATCCAGTAAATCCTTTCTTTTATGTTGTTTATTGTGGCTAATGATGTGGTTGGGTTTTTTCTAGAACGTGCCAGTGAAAGCATCTCTCAGCTGAAACATGCCTTGGCAAAAGGTGATGGTGGCACTGGATTTGACCAGTCCTCTGTGGATGAGGGCAGTGACAATGTGGACATGGCCAATGATGACTGTGGGACTGCAGCCAGTCAGGAACAGCAGCACAGTCATGCAGGTAAGATTAATCTGAAAGCAAATGGTTTGAACACTGTTAGAAATTATACTAGTTTCAACGAAAAAAAAATATTTATTGGTTATAATGTTGTTTATCTCTTCCTAGTTAACCAACTTAAAATTTTGTTGCAACATCAAGAAAGAATGGAAAGTGAAGAGTCTCCCTCAAGAAGGAAGAAGTCATTCCATGTATGTTTCTTCTGGTTTCAGTTGTGTTGTTTGAATAAATGGCAGGCATGTTGATTTTATAGTATACAGAGAAAAAAAGAAACACTAAATCATTTTTACAGTCTTAAATACTGGATCTTCCTGAGACTATGACCAGAACTTGGTATCCTTATGACCATAATGGAAGAAAAAGGATTCTATAATACAGAGTTTAGACTTTTCTTCTCTTTTTGTTGACCATGCAGTGTGGTCATCCATCCTTTTTGGTTTTGAAAACACTTGGGATAGACAACAAAGAAATATTTCTGAAAAAGTAGCCTCTGTTTTCCTATGACTGTGCCTTAAGGATTCTCAGTGTCCTTCTTATGCTTTGACCATGCTTTTTCTTGAAATTCGAGTTAGAGAGGTTAATGCAAAAACAGGTTTTGTGGTTCTCTGCCAAAATGCAGTGATCTCTGTCAAGGTTTGTTGACACAACTTTTACAAGGGCTTCTCAGATGCTGCTTCATTGAAGCAGAACTACACCAAAGTACATGTGATGCACTGTGCACTTACAGATCAGCTGCTGGTTGCTAGAATGTCTACAGAAAAATAATTCAAAGGCGCTGTTGCAGTTTTATCTTTTGATGGCCTACACTGAATATTTTTGGTTTATACTAAGCAAGACAAGCAGCTCTTTGCTGTCAAAGTTAACAGCAGAATAATCTAAAGCCTGTATTCCTGCTGTGTTGCTTTCAGCCTGCGTAATGAGCGTAGCTCTACTGTCCTGACGTTAAGGAATTTTATTCAAAGTTAACTTTTTTGAGTGTTCTAAGATCCACGAGTTTAGCATGGTTGTCCTGCCACATGTTTTGCCTCATAATAGTATAGGAAAGAGTTAGTGTTTTGTAGCTCAAGAGATTGATGCATCATTGCTTGACTTTGGCATGATATGAATTGGTATCAGTTTGTATTTAGCCTTGGAAGGAAGGGAAATAATCTTTTATTCCATCTTTGGTGAAGTTTTCTACTTATATTGGGAAGTTTTAGTAGAGTGGAAAATTTAGAAAATGGAATACTTTTATCTAAGAAACTTGGAATAGTGCTTTCAGGGAGTGGATCAAAGGATGGCGGAATAAACAGAGAAAAAATGGGAATTTACTGTATTGTGCAGCACAGTCCCATTTCTTCCCCTTGAAGTTTCCAGTGAGAGACATTCTGTGAAGTGGTGGCTTTATTCTCCTTTGCAGCTGTCCTCCATCTGCTTGAGGATATGAAAGTGTTCTGAAGACAGACCACGTGTAAAGCTCAAAAAAAATGTTGAACTGTAAAAGTGCACACACACCAAAAAAAGCCCAAACCCTCATAAAATGCGAGATTGTCTGGTGATTTACCGGACACAGCAGAAATGCTTCTTGTATAAGAAGAATCCAATTTCCCAAAGATTAAGGAAAGCAAACTTAGATTGAGTAACATTAACCTTTTACTTTGAGTGATGCTGAAATACCTGATGACTGCTGAATAGTAAATGCAGGATCTATAGCTAAATATAACATTTCACAAAAACTATGCTCTTCAATAACCTTTACCACACTTCTTACATATAAATAATATTGTTGCAACAAAATTCCCTTTGCTTGCCCATTGATTAAAGTTGCAATAGACATCGAATGAGTTCATGCTTTCTTTGATTACACCCAGAAGGTTGGGCAGAAATTTTCCTTTTGCTCTACACTTCATCACCTGAGGTCAAGGCCCAGCAAGATTGCTTCATATAACAACTGCAGTTCTGCAGGCTGGGTTTTGGCTAACCTAGCTGCACCCAGCCTCTGTTCCTGACACTTGTTATAGCTGGAGACGTGATGGATTCCTGTTGTTTCCTGACAGTTTATAGAGTGGCAAAGTTTCTCTAATTCTGTGATTTAGATGCTTGAAATTTGAGACATTCTGGAAAAGTTCAAGGTGGGTCAAAGTATTTGTGATGTCTGCAAAACTGTTTGTCACTGTGTAGAATGCTGGCTTCTAGAACTGCTAAGCATTTATATTTTATGAATTCTTTTCAGTATTAAGTATTTCAATGTGAACAACATTTCCAAGACTCAGGCATAACTGTTGGGTTATTCATATTAATCAGATGTGTCTTTCAGTTCTTATTTTAATATTTGGCATAATTTAAATGCAAGCCTCCCCGACCTCTGTTCTTTCACCCTGTTACATGTTATATTGTAACTAAATTAATTAAAAAATCCCTAATCAATTTATAATAATTATGTTGTTAAAAAGGTAAAAAAAGTCACAGAGGTCCTCTGTTCTTTTTGTATTGAGAAAATATACTACTTGTTACTTTCTTTTTAGTGAAAAATTCCTTAGCACTATCGTATACATTACAGTGATGTTTCTCAGTTTCAACATCAGAACTGTTTTTCAGTGAAAAATAATTTTAATAGAAATGGAGTTTTTTCACATTTTCTGACACTGCTGTGGTGTAATCTTGTCAGGGAGGCAGCTGGAGGTCTCAGCTGCAAGGTGTTCATTATGCTTTCAGAGGGATGGATGAATAGGAGCCAGAGAAACAGATGACTTACAAATATTATCAAGGCTATATTATATATCCTTTAACAGGTGTGGTTCCTTTTTTTAAAAAAATTATGAAGTAGTTAGGATTAAGAATTTAAATCAAGGTGAATTCTGAGTCAGTAGAACATGGGGCTTATGTCTACTGAGCCAGGCAGAATATGTTACAAGTTTGGAATTCCTTCTCTAAAGGGATGTTTTTTCAGATGGTTCTGAATATCCTCCATTTGTCTCTGCAATCCTGGTTCCAGATATCTCAAGAGTGTCCCCCCCTTTAAAACAGTTAATGCTTATATTTGGTATAATTGGACTGTAAGGTTTTTGTTGCTAGAAACTTTCACCTCATCCTAATTGAAGGATTATACCTTTATAAAGATTGGACAAGGAATTTTAATGCATTGTTGGCAGAACCTGTAGATAAGATAACTAGTTGATGTAATAGCTATCCATTAGTAGCTTGGTTTGCTTTTTAAATTTTGGTTTGTGGGGTTTTTGTTTGGGGTTTGTTTTTTTTTTTAATGGTGAATATTTCAAAAGTAATATTTAAAAACAAGAATGTAGGTTTTTGAATCTCTGATCTTCTTTAAACTTCAATTATATTTAGAAGTATTAATGGAATATTTTTGCAGAAAGGTATGTTTCTGACCCAACATCAAAGGTGTTAAAATTGTGAGTTTCCAAAATAGGGATATGCATAAAGATACTTGTTTTCCTTCAGAAGTGTGACCTAGCACTAGAAATATACCTGTTGTTCCTCTAAGAAGATTCCATTAACAGCTCTGTGTGCATTTTGAAGCCTTACCAGAAAACTGTAGGTTGTCTTCTGTTTGCAAGCAACATCTTACTGCAGTAATGGAAAATCAGAATATAACACATGCTGTTCTTTATTTCCTTCAGAAACCCCCAGAAGCTGTGCCTGCAGACTTACCAGCCCTTTCTGATCTTGTTCCTATAATCAATGATCAGTCACAGTACATTAACCATTTGGAAGCAGAAGTGAAGTTTTACAAGGTATCAGACAACATATTTGACCTATTAAAACTCTGGTCCCCCAGATGTGAAGAACTGCATTAAAAGCAGCTTACACTTAGACTTGAGATTGATTGCTGTAATGACCAAAACTGAGCCAAATGCAGTTCAGTACATGCCTTACCCTGTGTCTTGGTATCTGGTGTTTAAGGGTCTTTAAAGACATTTTTAGGTTCTATCACAAATACAAATAAGCATTTTTAAAAAATATTTATGGGAATTTAAGCTGCAAAAATACAAAATCTGTCTTTTGAGTATTCTTAGTATCTCTAAAAGGGTTAAAATATTTGAAAATGTTAGTCTAGACTCTTGGTCTCAAGATGTATTTCAATACTGATAGCCATCTTAAGGAGTCTTTTAAATGCAATTCATTTATCCTGTAGGAGGAGTTGTGTGGGGTGAAAGACCGAGAACAGGCAGTTTTATTTGAAAATGAGGAACTCCATCAGAAGCTGAAATTCTTAACTGCAGAATGCATCTTGAGAGAACAAGCTCTTCTAGATACCTCAGTAAGTTTTTATTTTTTGTTGCTTTAATCAGTGCTCAAGGATCTGGCCAGATTATTTTTTATGGAAGAGTGTACAAATGGTTGTCCACAAATGGAATTTTAGTCAAAATTTAATGAGTATTTGTAAACATGGATTTCCTTAGGTAACATCATTATTGTAGATTGCTAACCTAATTAACTTGTTCATTGGTTCTTACGTTCTACTGAAGATTTTAAGATTCAATACTTAAGTAAGTACATTTGTTTTAAAAACCAGCCTACATAATCATAACTGAAGCATTAATTTATTTTAGGCAAATACTCAGAAGTCCTGGCCTGTCGGTGGTAAAGACTGTAGCACACCCCAGCCTGTTACCTCATCACCAGCACATAGCAAAGATCAGGCTTTTGTTACAGCAGCTTCTGGAGACAAAGTAAAATGGCCTGTAGAACTGGTTGGTATTACCTTTATTCACAGAGCCCTACCTTTGCAAAACTGTTGCTGTTCCAGTTCTGGTGATCAATTTTGTAACAGACACAGGAAAAGTTTTGGTTGACTAAACCTTAATCTGAGCTCAAATTTTGTTCTCTTAAACCTCATCTTCTCATTATACCCTAATTAATATTATTGTGCAATTAGACACAGATGGCAGGTTGTATCTGCAGATGATGACTTCCCAGAGATAATTCTTGTTTAAAGATGATGGCTTCACTGTACTTTGGAGATTCTTAGGAGTAACACAGTGCCCAAGCAGGTGGGAACTGGCTGGTGTTATTTATGTAGCCCTCCACACAAACTCTTTTCATAATGAGTTCTTCTGCTCCTGGAGCAAGCACAGGCTCAATAAGGTACAAAAGTAGCTTTGTGCAGTCTGCTTTCCCTTAGCTGAATTACACACCTTGTGCTTTTAGAGATACAGAGGAGTCCTCGTTCTTTAGAGATGATGTTGTCTCTTTCTGCATTTTTTGTTTCAGAGGATATTAATTTTCCTTTTGCTCTGAAGTAGTAGTAGTAGTATCTTTTGGGAAAAAACGGAAAAGTTTTGATATATTTCATCCATATGCATTTGTGTACTGTGAAATTTATACAGTACTTTAATTCTTTTATTATATGGGATTTAGGGGGTTTTTTTAATAGAAAAAAATGAAGTTTTGGGTTTTTTGTGCTATTATTTTAGAGCTGAAGACCTCATTGGCCACTGATGCCTGCAGTTGTTTGGAAGCTATTTTTTACAGTAATTGCTCCTGTCTTCATCTGCCACATTTAAATCAGGAGAATCATGTTGATTATAACTTCTTTCTAAGCATCATAGTGAGCTAAATTTGTAGTGCTTTATCTGGTCTGTTATCACCATTGTATTTAACATTGGTGTGGTTGATTTATATACCTTGTTCTTCACCAGGTAATCAGAGTAACTCAGTGTATTATAAATAAATAGCCTGTGTACTTGAAGTTCTTAATAATTATGTTTTAATATCTGCTGACTTGTGGGAGAGCAAGAGCAAACTTGAGATGTGATCAGTTTCTGTGAATCATTGTAGAGAACTGAGGGCTGCAGTTGGAATTGAAACAGTTTACCATATGAGGATCTGGCAAAAAACCTTATTTAGAAACATAAAATGGGAGGGTTGTTCACTTTTTAGACTTCCAGAAATGTGAAATATTTAGGTTTCTCTGCCACTAGTATTTCAACAGGTTTATGTCCTCAGGGGAAAAGAATGTGTGTAAAGTCTAGGTTTATTTGTGAAGACTGTTATGAAGAAAGCAAGACATATCTTTTCTCCCATCTTTTCTAAAGGACAATCTAAAACTTCTTTATCAAGAAAAAGTAAATATCCTTGAAGCTCAAATACAGTCTCTAAGGTAAAGTGAATTTTTTTTTCTTAAAATAATCCTTAATAAATTGTCACTGCATAACAGCATGAACCACTCTTAATCTGAATTTAACTAAGAGAATGCCTGAATGTTTGAATGTTGTGTCTTCTGATAGTGTCCCTGAAAACTGGTTTTCTATTAAGTTCTCTCAGATATAGGGCTGGCAAAAATGAATGTACTGCTACTTTATAGAAACAGTAGCAATACAAATCGTCTTATCTTCTTTACCCTCTTGCCCCTAAAAAAGGCCATGTAAGATAGACCACTCAAAAGAAAAAAGAAAAGTTACAATTTTAGCTTGTGTGACAACTTCCATAATTAGCTACTTTCTACAACTTTTTAATTATGTTCTTTCCCTAAATAAATCATGGTTTCATATATTTGAAAATGCTAGACTGTTCTGTGTGTAAAAAGAGTTTTTGGTAGGGAGACAAGTTAAAAAAATACTCTCTGCATTGGTAAAACCTGCAACGTGCAAAGCCAGTTGTCTTAATGAATGTAAAGGAGAATCTTTAATTTCAGCTGTATAAGCCAATTTTTTTTCCTCTTGGCCTCAAGTATTCTATTTATTCAAAAATAATTATTGGAGGCTAAGGTTATCTCAAAAGTTCCTCAAGTACATTATTCAGCCTCTGATTTCTCCTAAGAGGCATGATCTTGCAAACAGGAAGTTCTGCAAAACTACATTTTATTGAAGTGAGGAATTATATTGCTTTCAGTGGGACTACCTTCCCTTTTAACTTCAAGGATGAATGTACACAGGACTTGGTGAATTCTGTCCAAGACTTTCCAACAATAGGTTTGTTGCACCACGACTGTCTAAAGATATATGCAGAGCAAATTCTGTTCAGGTTATAGTGGGTTATATGTAATAGACCAAGTACTAAAATTGGAAAAAGTGCACAGAAGATTTTCCAGATGGAAATAAGAATGCATGCAGTGTATATATCATGTGCACAGTAAATCCAATGCATCCAGAATGTGTCAGACTTCCTATGTGTGTGCTGCCCAGATGGCCTGCATAACAAACCCAAAGCTTTGGATTCATTGCACAATTTGTCAAATTGATCTATATGTGCACAGTGTGCGTTTGTCTGGAACTTCCTGATGTTAACATTCCTATTGCTTACGAGCTCCCCAGCCTGACACATGCTTGGAAATTCTGGAGCAAATTCTTCAGAGCACCTGGCAAAAAATTTTGGAGACAAGTAAAAAACTTAGCCTGTTTTTCTGCACATGTGTTTGACCTCAGGTTGTGTGTATTGCTGGATCTGAGTGAATGTTCTGATTACATCTGGATTCTTGTCTAGGGAGTAGAGAATAAATATTAAGTTAGTGATATTATTAATAAAAGCAACAGAAAATTGTTAGAGTATTGAAATATTTATACAGCTGATTTTTTTTTTGCTAATGAATATTATACTCTGTTCAGACAAAATGTAAATCTACAGGTTTTTCATCTAATAACTTTCTGTTTAACTTCAATGTTTTCTGATACTATGGGGGAAGAAAAAAATTAATGCAGTATTGTTTTGTCTGTTAATAATTTTGATCGGGAAGTTCAGCTGTTATTTCTCTGTTAGAGTCTTCCTTAGCCTATTGAAATGTGTAAAATAATGTTAATTACAGGGATTCTTACAGTTCTTTTTAGGTTAGATTTCTAGTTATATATTGTATATGAATATGACTTGTAGAACTACATAATTCCACAAGCAATATTTTTCATTTCTTCTTTCTAGAAAAGACCTTTCAGAATCTCAGAAGACATGCAAAGATTTGGAAGGAAGGCTGAAACACCAGAAGTCACTGTTTTCAGCCAGAAATTCTAGCCAGGTGGGTGGTCTGTGCCTGAGCTGTGCCCAGCACGAGGCCGTTCTTGCGCAGACTCACTGCAATGTTCACGTGCAGACCATCGAGAGGCTGACGAGGTAGGTTGTGGGGGTGTGCACTTTGTGATTGGAAGTATGGCTGCCTGCATTAAAACCATTTCAGTCTCAATATCTTAGGTTACATTCGTAGAGAGACGTGCGTTTATGGAACAATACGCTCCCAAGCTGGAGTCATAATGCTGAAATCAGTGAATGTAGATCCCAACCACTTCAAAATCCACAATAGCTTTGCTACTTATTTCAAGGGGGAAAGAATTGCAGTTGTTATCATGTGATGATGATAACTTGGGCTGACCAGATAATGGGACTATTTACAGTCTATTTCCTGCATTTTTTGTACAAACAAGTCGTTCACTCTGTCAGTACAAATATTGTGCAAGTCCATGCATTTTGATTGATTATTTCTTGCAAAAGTTCATTATAATTCTGTAGTTGGAAAATTTTCTGGCTCCACTTTATTCTCCTTAACATATGGGGAAATTTTCAGATACATCAACAATAGGTAGGATGCATTTCCTACCCCTGTACTACCTGTACTAGTTCCTCCCTGATCACAGTAAGACAGGGAAAAGTTCCATTGGATAAAAATAAACGAAATTTTTTGTTACAACCTTTTTTTTAAAATTCTAGCTTTTATTTAAATAATTTTTAAAATCACAGCTACACAGGCTGAATATATGTAATTCAGGGATCCCAACATTAAATTCTTTTTCTTAAGGAATTCTGCCAGTCACTCATCTTCAAAAAAACTCTCCCTTTCTACTTGCTAGCAATAATGATAGGATACTGCAACTTTCTCAAAGTTTGTTAAACAGCCATCTATTTATTGTCAGATAGCTGAAGCTTCTTAGAATTTCTGAAGTATTAGAATGAGCCTGAAATGGAATAGTGGGTCAATTAGAAGCAGAGAGACTGAAGGGAAATAGAACATCTTTGTACTCAGTCAAGTGGGCACTATCCCTCTGCACTAGATTATTGTTGCCAGGATTTATGTCTTTTTTTCTATTATCAAGTCCAAAAATTTTCTGGCAAAGCTCTGTTGCTGAGAAGTCATGTTTCAAAATCTACTTTTGTAACAAAAGTAATTATTTGTCACAGATGTTGGAAAATATGAACAAACTGTAAATCTGTACATTCTTGTCCTCTTATATTACAGTGAGCTTGAAATAAAAGATTTGAACTGACCTCTTTATGTATCTCAAAGCGTTATTTCATTTGGAGGTTTAAAAAAATCTAAAAGCTACCTCTACTTATGGTACAGTTTATTAAAAACAAAGGTATTTCAGTAAGAGTTTTCAAAGGAACTTTATGCAATTCAAAAATGAAATGAAATTTCAAGCTATGACTGCTAGGTCTCTGGCAAATACAAAAAAATGTGTTACCATGTCACACAGCATTAAGTACACAACAATTTGCAGCCAGAATCTTGAGCTTCATCTAAATCACAGACAATTAAACTTAATTTAAAAGCTTTTAACATATCAAAATAATGAAAAGGTGAAGTTAAGTATTATGGTTTTACTAACTCTGCTTTACCATTTAGTACAGATTTAAGTGTCTTAGTTAACAAAAGTTCAGAAGAGTTGTAAAATCCCGGTGTCCTATTGTTTGGCTTAGTTCCAGTTTGCAGCAAATGGATTTAGATTGTCATTTGATATACTTGGGGATTACTTGTTGAACCTAAGCCTTCCTTTTTATTATTTTTTCCCTCTTTTACATATAATGAAAGTGTAATTCCATATTGCCTTTTTTTTTAAATTTGCATGGATCCCCGTTGTGTCATGTCAACAGAATGTACTTGGCTTCTGTACATTAATGACTTGAGATTGGCTCTCTTCACTGGCAGTTTCTCTAATGGCCCATCCTTCTGAAATTAAGGACTGGTTGTCAAGCAAATGATATTTTCAGTATCTGCCAAGCTTGCAGTATGCTTTCACTCATGAGTTTCAGCATTGCTTTGCTTACCACCCTTAAGTCTTTTATCTGTTTATATTTTATATTTGGTATACCTGTTGTTTGGGGTTTTTTCTCTTGCAAAAAGATACAGAAGAAGTATCTGGTTTGGTTTTTTTTAATATGCAGAGAAAGAGATGACTTGATGGATGCACTTGTTTCACTGAGACAAAGTATGAAAGAGATGCAGCAAAGGGAATCTAATGCTTGTAAGCAAGTTGAACATGCTGTGCAAATGGCAGAAGAGGCCAATTTTGAAAAAATGAAGGTAAACCCATCACAAAATTAGATGTTTTTAGGTGTTCAGATCTAATCCAAATGTTAATTAGTTTTCATGCTAGTGAGAGAATACATGCATAAGACCTTTATCATATGTTGATATGATGTAGATTTAAAACAACTGCACCATGTGACTGTTTCTGAACAGTAATATGAATTCTTAAATTCTCATCAAAACTATGAGGAATGCTGCATTTTTTAACTGATGTACTTTCACAGCTAGGTGATATAAATTGATTGTAGAATTTTCAAAGATATTTGTGATATGTAAGAGGATAATTTTGACATCACATTTCTGACCTACTCCGGAAAGCTTAACTAAAATGCTTACAAACAAATATTTTGCCTAAGATGAGAGCAGTTCAAGAATTGATTGACTATCAGAGCTCTTTGAAGATGAGAAGTCTTGTCTAATGCTACCTGCGTGAAGCTTGTGGTGTTATGTAAATAATAATGATAAAACCAATTTTGATCTAATGCTTGTGTTAGCCCTAGTTCTGTACACAATCAGCCTATATTGACCTAAATTATTTCCTTGATAGTTAGTGACATCTACTGTACTATTAGTGAATTACTATGGAATTGAGAGAGGGTTGCTCTGGTTTGGTTTTTGTAATTGAATGCAAACAATATTGATATAATTGTTCTGTTGATAAAATTGATGTTATTTATCCAGTGCTGTAAGAGAAGAGTGTGTGCTTGTAGGGTTGTGTGAAGTGCTACCGGTTTGTCTACAAGGCTGAATAGTAGTCTGGGGTTTTTTCGTGCTCCAAAACTGTTTTAATATGAAGAAACAGGAAAAAAAAACTACTTATACTGCATTAATTTTGCCTTTTTACAAGTATTGGTATACCTCTTGGTAAGTCCAAACCATCCTCTTTTTTTTTTTCCCAGTCCTATTCTACTCTTTAAGTGCTGTTTTTCTTGATAACTAGCATGGAGTCCCATAGAACAGTCCATGTAACAAAAGGGAGAAGTTCACACATTAAGCTTTCAAATACTGTAATTGCAATTTCATCAGCCTGTTGACCCACAATCTCACCTCAGGTGCTTATCATTTAAAACCACCATTTCTTGTTGTCTTTTGGTTGTCCCTGTAGTTTGTGGACTCTTGTTATTACATAGAGCAGGAAGGAGATCTGTTATGTTTAAGTTTACATAGTTGAAGCAAAATCAGGAATATATTTTCAACACAAATGTCATAAAAGAGTAATTGTTTGAACTGCTCTTTGTGTAGTCAGAACAATGGAGCTAACAAAACACACATTTCTTCTTGAAATGCAACTAATGCAACTACTTCCTTCTAGAGTGGCATTGGTTTAGATGTCTGCCAAGCTATAGTAGTTTTATGCAATTGTTTGCTGAAGTCGATGATTCTTTCCTACAGAAAAGGATTCAGTGCCATAACAGAAGGATTCTCTCACCACGGTAGACTTGTGACACAAAACTAATGGAGACTGTTAGAGCATTCTCTAAAAAAGAATGGTTTAACTTGCTCCTCTCATGAACAGCCCAAAGCCAAAAAAATGGAACTCAAGGGATTGGCTTTGAGTAAAAGAAAAATAAGCAGTTAAAAGAAATTAATTTGAAAATAAAGAATAATAAGTTAGAATTCCTAAAGGGACATTACTCTAGCTTCTTTGAAACACAATATGCTGGATATCAGTGGAATGTTGAAATTAAACCTAGTTTACTCATAGGCTAGCAAAGCTCCCTTCAGGGTGCTTTGAATACTTGAATTTACTTGTAATGTAGTGTATTTCTGATTTAAACTGACATAACACTCAAATTCTGCACTTTGGCAGAGATACAGCAGCATAAATGGATAAATATCTTCTTTTTTTTCCTAGCAGTTTTAGAAAATAGTGAAGACAGTGTTTTGAGAGTGTTCTTGAACTTTTGTTTCTTTTTATTATAGAAAACCCATCTATAACCCTGTATTTTAGCACCTGAAATTAAGCAATACTTTATGAGGTATTTAGCAGAATTAATTTTTGACAAACCTGAAACTCATTTGTCAAACTTTTTTTTGTATCTTTACTGACTGCTTTCACGTTTGTTAGTGTTCTGCACTCAGTAGTTCACTTCGGGGGAGACTAAGTGGAAGTATATGTATTTTATTAATTTCTCCTTCAGTTCTTTAGTTAGACAGTAACCACTGTATTTGCAAGGAGTCAAATACTGGAGGCTGATTCTAGTGATGTGCATTCAGAAATTTCAAATTTTAAATGTAAGGCAAATAATCATGGTTTTAGAAGAGCAGCTACTTATTTGGAAAATTCACACGGAAAAATGCTTCCATATTTGCCATGATTGCTAAAAGCATTTAAATTTCTCAGTTACAGTAGGGCATGTATATATCTACAAACATATACATCTGATTTCATCCTGTAAGACCTATTCTAGATGTTAACACAGTAGGATATATATAAATATCATAACTGCATTAAAAAAAAAGACATTTAAAATAGCAAACTGGCTTATTTGAAGGTAAATAGAAGATAAATACCATGTTTGCTTAAAAATTTAATTTTCTTTCACTTAAACAAATCGGGATTTTTTAGGCTCTAGTCCACTGTGAGCAACTGAGAAGTGAGATGGAACGACAGAAGAATTATCTTGAAAAGGAGTTGGCTGCCCAGCTAAGTAAGAGGGCTGATGAAAAAGAAGCACTGCGGCAAGAAATGAAGAAGGAAAGGGAGGACTTGGCAGCAATGGTACGAGTTGGTTCTTTTTCTATTTGTGTATTACTATGAGTATATCATCCTCTTTAAACTTCGTTTGCTTGTCTTTTTTTTTTAGTTTTGGGTGTGAGAGCTCAGTCACTTCCACCATTGCTTTAAAGCAGTGATGGATAAGTGATCCTTTGAGTTTGAATAACTGGGTTTTGTGCCATGTCACTAGATACATACTAGGTTGTTGATGTCATGCACTTTATTTTAGTTTGCATAATATTTTTAATGCACTGTGTCAGAGTAAGAAAGGGTTAAGTATTATGTGATGCAAGGTTTGTACCTAGCTCTTTTATAAAAATTATTATTTAGTTTGCCAAGGCAAGCATTCAGAAGTTGGCACATGTCAAATTTAGGATTTTTCACTACTTTGATCTTATATATACATTAATGCTACAATATCATAATTTCAAAGTGATCTTATCATATGTTTAGCTTTCCCACCTGCGGAAATGTGTTGGAATATCTTTTCTCACTTTTACTAATGTTTATAAACTCTCTGAGACAGAATCTGTCTCATCGTTTATGCTGCGACCATTGTGATAGTCTTGATAACCTTGTTTTAGATTTCTAGATGCTGCTGTAATTTGAGTATAAAACATGAGGGTTTTCTGCCCAATGGAATCTACAGAGGAAAGCTCAAGCTAACAGCAGTAAGCCTGTGGTAGAGGAGGCATTTCTAAGGTGATTGAAATGGGAAGAAATGTAGAGAGATAGATACTTCATAAATTAGTGGTTTTCATGTTTTTTTGATCTGCAACATCTTCAACCATTTCTGGTGGAGGTTTGGAAAAAATAGAGTGAATTTCTCTCCTGAATGTAAACTTCTTCTTATTTTTTGGGACTCTTTTATAAGTTGTATGGCTTATTTCTAAAAATCCAAAGAGCACAGACTGAGCAAAATAAACCATTTAAGCGTATATAAAAAAACCTCTTTTACTCCAATTTCAGATACAAAAACAGGTATTAAGCACACTGATAAAGACTAAGTGATAGTTAAGTACATGAACTAATCATCAGTGATCTGTTGCCAGGGAAACTGAAATTTAAAAAAATAACTGTTCATTGCAGACATTATTATGCAATTCCTTGTTTGGCTCCTTGCTATCTATTAGAAGTTACCCCTTTTATGAAGTTATTTGTTTTGTTACAGAGTTGCTTTAAAGCAATGTATTCACTTCAAAATACAGCCTATTAGACAAGCATTTCATACTTTTTTTTTGGTAGACTATTTCACTCCATGTCATCACATTAGTTTGTATTTCATCACCCACGGAGATGTGTTTCACTGGAACCAGTTCTCACTTTAAGTCCTGCATATACATTAAACAACATATAGTGACACTATGATGTAGTCATGCCTGGTAATTAAACATATGGGATGACTTTGTAGAAAATTATGATCTATGATAATGATTTACACATACATATGATTAAGTACTTTTTATGTTTTAGGATTATGAGGTGGTAGAAATGGTATACTGTGGATCAAGTCAAGATTCATCTGAATATTTTATTGCTTACTTTAAGAAATGGTTTGTTTGAAGGGGAGAATTGGCATGATGCATAAATCAGGTGGATGTATAAGGAGTGAAAAATAGTTATGAATATATAATCCTCTAGGTTTGGCTTTGAATTTCTGAAAGTTAACCTAGAACTGTCAGACACCATTATTTCCACTTATATTAGTAAGCTTCAGGGCTAAATAGCTGAAGGTTCACTGTCTCTGTTTTATTGTTACATTTTTTAATCATTCAGCAAAATTTCATCTGAATTACATTAGAATTTTTAATATACTATTTCTATATGAGTTTTGCACAACAGTATGCTTTGATCTATACTGTTGAAATGTTTTCTGAACTTGAAAATTAAGATTTGTGGTTGCAACAACTGTTTTCTTTAGCTGGGGGAACAAGATTTGGTTTGAATCAATCTGCATAAGAATGGATAAGCTGTTAAATAGTAATCTTACCTTGCAAAACTAATGCAGCCAGCTGCTTCTGACACCTGGAGACTAGTGCAGTCAATGAAATGTTTCAAATAAACTGCTGTATGATAAATAAATTAAAAATAG
>VZTT01007476.1:12445-43052 GCA_013400855.1 Buphagus erythrorhynchus
AAAACAAACAAACAAACAAACCAAAAACCCCAAACAAACAACAATGACGACAACAAAAATATCCACCAAAAAAAGAGAAAAGATAGAAAGGAACAAAGGCCAAGAGGACATATTCTAGTCTTGAGGTAGTGACCATTCATTGCAGAAAAGCTAGCTCAGGAAATTCACGTCTTGGAAAAAACAGTGTAGGCAATGTCAACACCAGTCAAATATTTAGCACCTTTCTGTGTATTGGCTTAAGTAATTACGCTTGATCTGGTCATGTGCTGTGCAAACAGAATTGTGCCTGGATGTACAGCCTGTCTGTCACCTCCTGAGAGGAGGCCATGGCCAGGTGGGGTTGGACTCTTCTCCCAGTTAACCAGTGACTGGACAATAGGACACAGTCTTAAGCTTTTGCCAGGGAAGGCTCAGGTTGGACATCAGGAAGAACTTCATCATATAAGGGTTGATCAGACATTGGGATGGGCTACCCAGGGAGGTGGTGGAGTCACCGTCCCTGGATGTGTTTAAGAAAAGAATGGACTGCCACTCAGTACCATGGTTTAGTTGATAAGGTGGTGGTGAGTCATAGGTTGGGCTCAATGACCTCAAAGGTCATTTCCAGCCTAACTGATTCTGTGATTCTCTGTGATTCTGTAATTGTATCATCTATCTGATAGCAATCAAAGAACTGGTATAAATGGAGGAAGGGCCTTTTCCTGACTGATCCACAGATAACTGTGTCAAGTCTTTCACTTAGGTGCCGATGCACATGCAGGTAACCCTCAGCCAGAGCACGTTGTCTCATCACTTCTTTTCCTGGCTACATTTTCATCATTCTAGTAAGTATGTAAACTATGTAAAAGTTTGTATAATATGTCAAAAAATCCAAATATATTCATGAAATGAAATATGGAGACTTGTAAAATAATCTAAAAGATATACAATGCATAATATTAGTTATATGTATATGTAATATCCCACAGTTAGTGAGTTTGTGTCAATACAGACTTTCTGTAGTGTCAGAATGTTATTTTCTACTGAAATGCTTCCTATTAGGTATCAGCTCTTAAAATTTTCCTGATATTTCAGATTTAGAATGATACTTTGTCCTTAGTGAGGTGAGGTCTGCCTCTTCAAATTACTTCAGGTTGAGCATGTTCTTCGTATATGAACTGAGCTGTCCTGAAGAGTTACTGCATTCTTGGAAATAAAAAACAAACACCCAAACAAAACTGTTCCCCATCATCTGAAAAACAAACATTTTAAAATACATCCGGTGAAAAATAAATTCTGATTTTTTTTCTAACCAAAACAAAATGAAAATATGTGTTTCATCTTAACAAAATTCTATGCATTTGACTTGAAGAATGGGAGTTCAATTGTGGATCCAATCTAAAACCCAGTAATTATTGTTAACAATTTCCTCCTACTTGTCATTCCCTTGAAACTTATGCATAAGTTCACTTATGCATTGTGCAGTGCATAAACACTGAAGTGATAGTGTCTTTGTAGGGTACATGAATACATTTTTAATGTGATTTTATTTGTATGTTTTTATTGTGTTTTCACCTGTTTTTAGTAAATTGCTATCCTGAAGTTTTATTTACTGCTTTGGAAAACTTCTAGGTTTTTTACAGCAATGTTATCAAATATCTCAGGTGTTTAAAACTGAAATAGTGACTGTTTCACTTCTATTGGTATTTTCTGCATCTGATGTCATCTGCCATTAAAACTCAAGTAAGGGTAACTGCATTGTAGAGTCTCAGGCAGCTGTTGCATGCCTACTCTACTGTTGTTAGAGAATGATTTGTTAGAGAATCGTCTCTTTCCCAGGGTCTTTCAGTGATCACATCTTTTATAAACGAGTTTTGTCTCCTCAGCTCTGTTATGTCCTAGTACTCTACAGTGAAGTCTGAAGTCCCAGTTTTTCATGACTCTGTATAATATAAATTTCCCAACAGCAAATGTTGTCTCTGTCTGGTTATTACAACATCATATTAGATACCAATGGAAACAACAGAGCTTGTTTACTCTTAATTACATACAATTCAAGCAGTGTATAATACAAACCTTTGCTAATTCTGTTTCAACAGTTAACCATATTGGTCAAATTTGGTAAATGATGCCCTAAAGGACTGTGCTACAGATTACAAGAGCTGTAGGAGCTTGTAAGCTGCTTTCTGGCACTGAATTTTAATTAAAAATATGAGGGGACCTTTTGTAATCACACATATGTGAGGACTGGAAGAAAAAAGAAAGATTAAAAAATTCACCTTTAGCTTATAGTTGTACATTTCCACATATTTTTTTCTTCTATACCATGATATTTCAAATGTTCCCAATGTAATTCAGATAAGGAAGGAGACAGCTAGCTATTTGCAGGCTTTCCTGTGCTAGGTCTCCCTCCCTGCTTTCAGAAGGAGCCGTATTCACAGTTTGTCACTTCCTGTGATGGCTCCACTGGTGCTGAGTTTGTGTCTCATTTCATATTTGGGGAGGGCAGGGCACTGCAGGTAATTAGTGACATGTATTGTGGCTTCACGTCTTCTGTCCCCACATGCCTTTTGTCCTCTGAGCAGCGTGGATTTCACCTCAAGCAAGCTATTCCAAGCAGTTTTATTTTGGTTGGGGCTCTTCTGTACAGCTTTCTACTTCACATGATAAGGAATTTCAGGAACAAGAACAAAAAGGTGTCAGGGTTAGTGTGTTGTGAAGTTTCTCCTTATCCCTTTGCTGGATAACTGAGGGATACTTTGCTGGATTTTTATTAATTTGCTTGTCTAGCAGTCCTATAGGTCTTTTTGTTTTGGGGAGTTAACCAGTTTTAAATTACAGATGAGTAGACAAAAGCAACTTGCTAGTCTTGATTTGTATCAGCTGGTTCCAAAGGACCTCTTCCACAAGTTTCACAAAGCATCTCCTACATCTGATCCATAATATTGAAAACATTACTTAAGGAAACATTTCCTAGCTTTTAATTCACATTATGTGGAATCATAGATTGATATCCCAACAGAAACACATTCATATAATGGTACCAAAAATACAGCTGATCCTTAGGGTAATAGTATTATAGTCATACAAAAGCCCAGGGCTGTAAATTTTACTACAGTCAGGTCACAGACACTGTAAGTGATGAAATGAAACAGTACCTACTTGAGTTCCTCTTCATACAAACATTTCAAACAAGCTGAAGCAAAATGACTAATGCATGCATTAGTGTTCTGCAGGGTAATATATTCATTAATTCTTTTAAAGTGTGGGGTGGATCTCCATGTGAATGATGAGAAAATACCAAGTACTTCCAACCTGTTGAGTGTCAAAAAATGGTAAGAAAATCTTATTTAGGTTTTGTTTTGTTCAATCTTTTTAAAGCATGTGTGTCTGTGTACTTTAAGCTCCTGATAGGCTATTAATTAAAACAGGCTTTTTTCCCTTTTTCAATTTTTTTTTTTTTTTTTTTGTACAGCAAATAATGAGGCTGTTCTGCCACTGGCAACTCAGAAAAGAAGTAGAGAGAAGAAAAGTTCAGGCAAAGTAGTGTAACTAAAAGTCATTTTAAAACAGGCAAGGAGATGAGACTATTTTGTTGAGTTCTGGCAAGTATCAAAATGACTCATGTAACAGTGGGTACATTTAGGTTCCATGCTAACACCCAGGAAAGCTTTGAGTTCCATGTCCTGATAGACTCACCATTAAATTGGGAAAAAGAGTCTCTGCATGGACTGTGAACATCCTCTGTCAGAGCACCCAGGCTGGTGAGGTGACATAGCTTAGAGGCAAAAGGTATCTTCCTAACTCAGCTGAGCAGAACTCACATCTCCCACCGTTTTTCCTCCAGTGAGGCAAATTTTGGCATCACCTCTGTTTTGCTTGTATGAATGATCCCTTTGAAGCAGAAAACCTTTTTGACTGTGGGCTCAGGAGAGCAGGCCCAGCTGAGAGCTCCAGCTTGGTGTTAACACAGCCGGTGCACCTCGGCATTCACCCGGTCTGGGTGGATGACCAGCAGGTAACGCTGGATTTCATACCGCACCTCTGTGGGCACAGACCTCTTGGGGCTTGAGCCCACGAGGAATCTCTGTCTACAGAGCTGCAAGGGCTTGGAGAGGTTTCATTCCCCCTAGGTCAGGCAGGGGGGAAGGACCTGCCTGCCCACAGTTTGTGAAAGGCAGGCATTCCTTCCAGTGAAACTGCGCAAATAGACGTTCGAATGCATTTTAATAGACAAAGTCACATTTAGTGCTTTCTCTAATTAAAAAATGTTTATGTGAATAATCTCTTAGGAAAATGGGGAAAAAACTTTCATTTTCCCACATTTTGAACTCTAGAATGTGACCCCGATAGGAGAATTATTTTTGCCAGCAGATTTCTTTTCATGAGCAATACTCTTTGGTCTGACCTTTGAAACTTGTGCCAAAACCACTGGGGTCAAAAGGTAGAATTAAAAAAATTCCAAAACTCCTGTTTCCTTTCTTTCCTTTTTTTTTTTTTTTTTCTTTTAAGGAACAGGTATGTCTCTCTATACAGAAATTAAAGAGATGGAGTGGTTTTGCCTTTCAAAAAGTTACTTATTCACTAGAAGTTTTACAGAAGAAAAAGTTATTTACACACTGGGCAAATATGTTCTGTTTATCTGCCAAGACAATTCTTGCACCACAGTAATTCCTTCTGAAGAAACAAATGTCCCCTTTCACATTACAGCTATGCACAGTTTACATGAATTTTTCCAGGACTCCACTTTAGAAAACTGCAGCAACACTTACATGTTTTTCTTTTCCATTATGTGTAAGCTGTGACCTTTTTATCATGGCCCCATGCTTATACAAGCCAAAGCACTGGTAGGTGATAACCTGTAGGTGTTATGAAAAGTACTTTGCTAAACAGGAGCACTGCAAATTTTGTCAGAGCAAATGATTTTACCACATCCCTGTTAGAAGGGCAGACCAGAACAGGATTTAGGAGCTCAGACTCAGCAAATGTGGGACTTCGTGATCCATGATAGACACCTTTGATTTTTTCCTTTTTTTGGGTCCCATTCTATCAATGTTAAGAGGGCCATTATATCTAAAGCAAGTCTCCTAACATTTGTTGTGCCAACAATTCTGACATTGCCTACCAGAGAATTCTTTAAATAAAATCTTGAATGATGCCCTTGGGATGCTAGTCCACTGGGAACTCTTCCAGGATACTTAACCTTAGTGGTCGAGTGAAACTCTATTCCTTTCAAAATAGAGTTTTACAGATGCTTTATCTTAAAATGGGATTGACACAAAAAATGTCAGCAAATCACTATAAAATAACCTCCTGCACAGAGCAGGCTCTGGAAGTAGAGTGTGTAAGCCATGAGAAGACATCTGCCTCCTCAGAGGACTAAGACATGTCTCCAAGGAAGTCCTTAAAGAATGGACTTCAAAAATATCTCATACTTTTATTGTATTTCAAACTCACCTTGCGTTTTGGTTTGAAAGATGGATGTCTGCCAAGGAAGGTGGGAACCTCCCTTGGAATGGAGACTATAACCCCCCTCCCTCTGAATTATTATAACTTTAAAATTAAGAGCCTTTCAGGCAAAGATATGGGAGAAGCAATAACAGTTCTTTACTAGTGTGTGTATGGAAAACAAGACAAACAAGAACAATGGTAACAACGACAGGAACAGAAAACCCATGGAAGTCTCCTTGCTCTCTAAGCCATTTCCCGCGGTGCAGTTCCGGGCACGGCCGGCAGGGGGCGCTGCTGGCTCCCGGCGGGCAGGGCGGGGCGGTGATTCCCCCGCGCCTGCAGGGGGCGCTGTGGGCCAGGCTCGCTCTCCCTCAGGGGGCAATGGCGGCGGGGGCGGTGAAAATGGGCTGCGGCAGGAACCGCGGGAACAGCAGCGCCGGCTCACCCGGGGCAGCAAGAGGCAGCAGGACCTCAGCAGCTGTGGCAGGAAGCGCAGGGTGTCCCAGCAGGCAGGGGGTGTGTGGTACAGTGTAGCAAAAAACCCAGAGCAGTGCCAAAGAAACCGCAGGGGCTGGGCACTGGCAGCCCGGCTCAGAATGGGGAGCTCAGCTCCTCCTTGGAGGAGGAGAGGGCGTGGCGATGCTGGGTTTCCCGTGAGGGAAGCAGACGGTGAAGGGACGGACCCCTGTTTGGTGAGGTCCATGTTGATAAGATCCCAAGGCAGCGGGCACTCTTTGAGCAGAGCTCCACGCTCGGGAGGAGAAAGGCAGAGGAGATGGAGCCTCGCAGTGGGGGCGAATCCTTCCCACAGCCACCGCAGCCTGTGTGCCCCGAATGCCGAGAGAGCAGGAGCGAGCTGGGAGCTGCACCCAGGCCCTTCCCCAGCACAAACTGGGAGCTGCACCCAGGCCCCTTCCCCAGCACAAACTGGGAGCTGCACCCAGGCCCTTTCCCAACACAAACTGGGAGCTGCACCCAGGCCCTTTCCCCAGTCCAAACCTTGCCCTATTTCTGCCTCTCCACGAGAAATACCTCAGAAGTGCAGCCAGGTGCAAGCCTCCTTCGTGGGTACACACCTTTTGTCTCTCTGAAGTACTGATCATTATTGTCTCTTTTGTCAACAAATGGGACAAAATTTCCTGAGAGAAAGAAACAAAAGGAAAAATCCCAACACCTAACATGTTGACATTTTAATTATATCAGGCACACACTTTTAGAAAAGGGGTGCACAAGTATGAGTTGTGAGAGGGGAATTTGTTCATCTCCATCTTTGATGAGTTCAGTGCTGTAATCAAATGCATTGTTCCTGCTGGCCATGTCTGTAGCTATCCCAAACTGATTGTGCACAAATAAACATCTGTAACAAATCTTTCATGGAGTGGAGGTCTCTGACCATTATGAGTAGCCAAAGTAAAACTGGTATTGCTGGACTAACACCCTGCAGGTATATCACCTCCACCAGGAATTCTCAATAAAACCCAAGAAGCATTTTTTAAAACTCATAACTGCTCAGATATTCCCAGTTGCATATCTTCAAAATACTTTGCATATCACTAGGATTAAGCATTATTTGGTTTGAGTCACCTGTGCCTTGGAGGCCAGCAGTTACAAATTTGCCTTTACTCTTGATAGTGCCTTACTTTAGTGAAAAAATACTGGTTTTCCTTGCTAGCAAGTTCCTTTGCTATTGGTACTGATGTATTGTGTCGTTCACAAAAGACCAGTGATGTTATTTATGTGATGTATGTGATTCACAGAAAATCTTCATTGATTTTAGCTGTGCAGTGTGATATTATCTTGATAAGCAGCATTTTCCAAACACTTCGTGGAATTTGTGACTTTCTTATGTTGTTCTGCATTTTAAAATGAATGTAAAAATTATCAGAAATTAAATGTGCAACACAGGTTTCATACAGTAAATTCAAATGGAGATATTTCCTGTAAGAAATGCTTCACTTTATAAACATATTTCCTTTTTTTTCAGGAGAAGAATTTGATCAGTATTTCCTGTGTTTTAATACTCTTGACGTATTTGTTATGACTGGTCACAGGAAAAGTAGCTAGACATTTGGCTAGTGGAGATGGAAGATGTATTATTGTTTTTATTACCAATGGTAGCTTCACTGTTACGACAAAAGAATGTATTTTCTTTTAAAGGGCAAGAGGTTTCCAGATTATAGGTGCTTTAATGAAAACCAATATTGATATTGTGTGTGATTAATATAAGATAAAAACATTAAAAAATAAAATTCTGAAAATATTTTGATTAGGTTTGTTTCCCTTGCATTTTCTCCTGCCTGTGAAGTGAGAGCAGGCCTGTGTGTTGGACTTTAGAAAAAAAATCTATTTGGTTTCAATTACCAGCTTTTATAGAATAAAAGGTTTCCTAGAAATCCAACAACATTAGGGAACACTTAAAATTTGAACCATTCATTTTGCTGGGGCAGTTTAAAATCACCTTAGATTTTGTATTAACTTTACATTTTTGTTCAAAGTTTTATTATTAAATTCAAAATTTAAGCCTGAGCTATTATGACACTGTTTCTTTAAGGGAATGTCAGCATGCAGTAGGCACTCTGGATATGCTTTAAATTTTATTATTGTAGAGCGTTTTTTGTGGGGGAAGGGAAGGCAGGAGGGATATTGGACAATTCAGAGCAAAGGGGAAGAAAACCTAACAAATTCTTGGGTATTGTCCAATTCCTGAGCTAAGCCATGAACTCCATATTTGGCTTGAAATAAGGATTTTTCTCCTCAACAGCTGTCCCTGGAGTCAATATAAACTATTCAAAAATATTTAGTTACCAGAAGAGAGATGCTACAGGAGACACAACCAAACTGTTGTGAAGCACTGGCCATTGCAAGAGAGCCTTGATTCACACTGACGTTGCATAACGGTGCAGCTATTCCCCGGCGTGCTTCTAATGTTGTGACATGTTACATAATGAGAGGGCTTCCGAGGCACCCAAGCCATTCTTTTGGGAGGAATGACACAGGGATCAATAAAGCTGTTTGTAAGGAAGGAATGCAGATCCAGGCATGATGATAGAGGCTGAATTATCTTTCCTTTATTACTAAGAAAACTTCAAAAAAGAAAAGATGGTGTTCACCTCTTGGCCTGTCTTGGTACGTTTTAAGGACTTACTGCTCTAATAAATGATCATTTCTGGAAACAATACTTTCTGACAATGGAAGAAAGCCAAAATCCTGTTAAAACCTAAATGGAGCAATAGAACTGAAAATACCCTTCGAGTAAAATTTTACCATTTCGGGTGAATTATGTATTCAGTCAAAGTCTCAAAATGCTACTTAAAATGAAGCCTTAAGAAAGACAGTGCTTTTCTTCTGCCACTGGTAAATCTTCATAAAATCAGGACAAAAAGTTCTTTGTAATATGCCGCTTGACTCCTCAGCTGCTGAACTGAAACCTTATGCTAATTCATTATTCAACTGAATAATGAACCGAGGTGGAGATTACCTACTCTAGGGTGTATATTTATACTGCGAGAGAAGCAGCAACCTTACTGTGTATTTAAACAATGTATGAAAGAGAGTGCATGCAAATAAAGAATGTCATGTAGATATAAACCAGAACTAGCTGGAGGAAGGAGACTGTGGAGCTGCATCTTCTCTTACTGAACATTTTGCAGTCTGCTAAAAACTGTATTTTATTTTCATCATGGATGGTGACTGTTGTTGAAACCTAAAATATTGACATGGAAGGCTTGGATGTGACTTCTGCAAAGCAAGTATTACCAGAACGCATCACTAGAAAGAATGGTTTTTGCAAGATTTCTCCCCTTAAGGGCAGTTAGAAAGAATGCAGTAAAATGGGTTAATTTTGAACTGAAATGTAGCAACTGGCAAGAGCTGTCTTGCAGCCAATGCAAAAGATTAAACTTGTCTTGGGGTTGAATGTTGTTCAACCAAGAGGTTGAAACTAAACTGTTTAGCTCACAGGTATTATATAAAGATTGCTGGCAACAAACTCTTTTATGTTTTGGATGTTGTTATTCCAAATGTGGTTAGCCTCATTCTGTTAAACTGGAGGACTGTCTATACTGTTACTGCAAAGAGCACAGCACAAAATCCCCCAAATCAGAAGCTTAACTTTTATTGCGGAAAACAGAGAAGGAAGATGATGGCAATGCACAGCAAAACACAGACAAAGTAGACATATAAATATGTGCAATATATAAGAACGCAAATAACTGTGGGATCTGAAAAGATGATGGCATTTCTTGTATTGCCCATAGTATCTGGGGACTGAGAAGTTCCATATCATGACTAAATTTTGTATTTTCTAAGCTGAGGCAAAAGTTGGTATTAGATTTCTGTACATAAGTGCTGTCTTCTGTAGCAAAACTATTGCCATGAATGAATGACAGTATCATCTTAAAATTATACCAAAGCATAGGAAACAATTTTTTTGCGTAAAAAATTTTGGTGTGCAATAACTTCTGAACAAAAAGAAGCCGCTTCCTAGGGACAGTTCAAGAATGGTTTTCTTGAAGCCGTGGCACTGCTTGAGACAGCTGGCATGTGCAGTCTGGCTCTCACCTCTTCCCAGCCAACTGTCAGATTCCTGTGGCGGGCTGATGGAGAGCCCACATAAATGTTTTAAATCCCTCCTAAAGCTGGATGCTCATCAGCCTAGGACAGCTAAGGTAACCTATAGGTAAAAGCACAAAGGGCAGCATTGTATTTGCTTACTTTTGTTGCCTGTAGCTGGTTTGGCCAGCTTGCAAAAGATGCCTTTCACTTCTGCCCCTTGTAGAAAAACTGCCTTTGGCTCTCCAACTTCCAACTTCCAACTCTACATAGAGAATAAATTAAATGATGTTCAAAAGAAATTCAGTTAAATTTAGGATGGATGTAGAACTGAAATGCATGCTTGTGCTGTCAGTGAAAAACCTGCTAGAAAACAGAACACTCAAGTTAGAAATGTTTAAATTCATACAACTAGATCTGTGTTGTAACCCCTAAATGAAGTTCATTCACTGGAGAGAAATCTGTTTTTTTATGTATGTGCATATTCTTCTAGTAAAACGCTGGTATTTTCTGCATCTGCTTGGATGATCTGGTCCCCTGTAAGAATTTATGTAGCATGAGAATATCCAACATTTTAAATGAAATCTCCTTGCGGAATTTGTTGTCTTCAGATTTTATTTTGTGTAATATAAATTGGACTGTTGACACTTATACTAACAATGACACTAATAATAACAAATAATATTTTAAAGAGTGTGATAACTTAATTAAAAAATATAAATGGAGGTCTGTTCTGAGAAGTTCTGAATTCAGGGTTTTAATTTAATTATATTACTTAATATATAATTTAACTTCTCTATACAAGTTTCACATTAATAGTGTGTGGTTTTCAAGACAATTGTTGATTTGTTTTGTTACGGGACTTCTGCAATGTAAAAGGCTGTTTAAAGCCGTCAATCTGCAGTCTATAGTAAATCACATCTTATTTCTGTGAATTTTACTGAACATACAAATAAAAGTTAGCTCTCAGCTATCAAATATTGATAATTCATATTTGCTGAAGTAACTGATTTTACGAAAATATCCAGTAGAATGTGTGCTTGGTACTTGTGCACAACCTGCAGTCAATATGGAAGCAGGTTTATAAGCATTAATGTGATAAAATTTATGATGCCAATAACCTTTCTGTGAATGTAAAAGCTTGAGTTTTAAAATTGTTTGCTGTTAGAAACAAAATGAACTGGATGGAATTCCACTTCATACCCAGAAAAGCGTTTTATGGGACGGTTAGGGGGATTTTTTTATTTTCCTCTGAGGACCGCACTATGACTGTAAGCATCAACTTCTTAAATAGATCTGGTTTACCTTCATTTGTTGCAAGTTTACTCTACGTGGCTACAGATATAATAATGAGATGTATAGCTGTACTAATAAAACAGCTCTCATAGTTCCTGGCTGAGGTGCAAACCAGCTGGTACACTCACAGAGGACACCCATCTGTGAGACCTTCCAGGATCCATTCCCAGGAGCTGGTTTGGATTCTTCTACCCTGTTTTCATGGGTGGATATGGAAGAGGATGTATGTGGCATGCACTGTACATGGCTGTTGGCCTCAGGGCCAGCAAACTATACCAGTCCTTCTGTGAATATAGCCAAAAACATCCAGCAAGGATGGATAGAGCCCTCTCCTTTTTGCTTATAGAAATCTTTTGTGGGCAGGAACAATTTATCAGTATCTTCTGGAAAAACACAGAATAGGAGATTTTTGTTATGCCTCAGAAAAAAAATATGTAGCATTTTAGTAGGGAAGTGTATTTTGCAGGGGTCCGCTCCTTAGCAGCTTATTTTCTCCCTGCTCTGCCTGAAGCCTCCTCTCTGAGAAACTATGGTGTATCTTTCCTTTGCCATTCTGGGCCTTATTTCACTGCTGACATTAGCTGGGACTGTTTCTTTGCAGATCATGCAGAGTTACCACACCCCAGGATATTACCCTGCAGAGTCTCCCATAAATGCAGGTGGACAGACAGCTCAATTTATCTCTCCAGCAGATGTACTGTCTCTCCCTAGTAGCTTATCCTACTGAAAAACATAGTTTCTTACCCACTTTTCATCGCTTTCAGAAGAAAGAATAAAAAAAAATCTTTAAATCTTATGACAGTAATATTGTAGTGTGAAAAATAATGTATAACCATGAATTTTTTACATAAAATATATATGGTGAAATCTAAGATTCTTTCCCCTGAGCTTGATTTCACATTAATGTGTGCCAAAATCAGGACCCGCAACACAGTCTATTGATGATTTCAGTCTCCCAGAGAGAGGTGGGTCCTCAGGGCACTAATTATTTGAGGTATAAGATATTTGGCATTCCAATATCACCATCTGAAATTCATAATCTTTGGGACTAAGAGGTAAAAAAAACATTGGAAACAACTGACAAAAGCATTTTTTTGTTGTTGCTGTTTCTGGGATTCGCGTGGAGGCATTGGTCTTCTGCAAACTTTAGTTCAAAGTGTTCTGCCACTGCATCTCTAGTCCGAATCTTCTTGTGAAGAAATTAGTATCTCTTTACTAGACCTTAAAATAGGACTATTCATGGCTTCATCACCTTCTTTTGGGATCTTCCCAAAGGTGACAGGCTAAATAGGGTAGGGCATGATGTTGGGAAGCTTCTGGGGAGAGGCTGCAGTTGAAACTGGGCAAGCAGCAAGTTGCTTTTGCCATTGCTTTCTTGGGCTTGCATTTAGTTTTTCATACAGCTTCTTGTTTCTTGGTGTGACTGAGGCAGTGCCTGGTCACTTGCCCAAATTCAGCTGCCAGGTTTTTGGGTCACTCAGTGGTGTGTCAAAATGCTTTGCATCCATACTACTCTTGTCCTTACCACATCATCATCATCGCATTGTAGACATTGTGCAAGCTAGTTGTGTGGCTTTTATTGAGTGGATGACCAAAGTATGGGTGCTAGTCCTGTCCTAAGCTGTTGCATAATGATATGGTTGTACATGTCTGAGATATGTATGCTCTGCTTTTAGGGGCCTGCATGGGCAACCCAAACAGGCAAGTGTGTTCATCACCCTCCTGCTTGAACTCCTGTGGGCTGTGTATATAGCCTTTGGTATAGAAAGTAAGTGATCACATGTTTCTACTGGTTCTACAAAGCTGGGCATCTTTCCAAATCTGTTGTTTCATGCCTTGGTTTCCCAGTGATTTAAAACATCATGCCCTTGTCATAGAGAGGAGCTCTGACAACAAAGGTACCAATGAGTGCAATATTCTAAGGTACCATTGCAACAGAGGCCATTAGTGTGTTTCCTTTCTTCTATGTGAAAAGTCTAAAATTTCAGATGTTCTTTATTAATTTCTTGGCTTTTAAGTGTTTCACTTTGGAAATGATGTGATAAGTAAGTACACTGTCATTTGGCAACATTCATATTAGAAAAACACCAGCTACAACCTGGTAAGAAATGATGGAAGGCCTAGTTTGTTCTGGTGTGTAGGTTACACACCAAATGACATATGTCCATAAGACAAATAGTTTTTCACTTTTTTTTTGAATTTTTTTTTCAACACAATCAACATGGTGTAAATTTTGTTAAATAAAAATTTTGCGTCTGTCTGCGCTTGTATTTTCCCAGGCACTTTTACTACCTGAGGGAATAGTTTATAGGGCTATAATTTTGTGGGTTACTGTGTTATGACCATTTACAAATGTCTCCTTAGGGCACTAAATGGGCCATTTGTATGTAAATACAAACACAAAACAGAAACAAATACCTGCAACATGAAGAAACCTACAAGGAGAGAGACCATATGGCCTAACAATTCAACTCCACTTAATGGCTCCATTCACCTCCAATTGAAATAAAAGCATGTTTTACTATTGACCATGGTGGAAGAAGAATTGAATGCTAAAACCTCATCTGTAAAGTGACAAACACCTAACCCTGTGTTTGATAGTACTCATACTAATGTATTTATATAATTTTTTATTATTGGGCATCAGTTCTTTACTACCAAATATAAGTCCTTGTTCCCCTTTCCCTCCAAGTTTAATAATGAATATTTTGCAATACTCCTTTAGCTTTGGGCTGGTCTGATTAATAAGCTCTGTATGATTTTTTTATGTTGGAGTAGCTAAAGGGAACTCTTGGCTGGGACACCTGATGGGAGTGAGGCGCTGTGGTTCCTGTTAAGCGTTTATGGAGAGAGAGGCATGCTCCCATGTGGAGAAATGGGAGCTTTGCTGGGCTGATCTGCCCTGTGGAAGCACACACCTTATTGTCCAGAGCACCCAAAATGGGGCAAAACATTTCTTCTCAGGGCATTTTTACTTAATCTATCTCTAGTTCACATCAACTTCTGAACACTGATATGGCTAGAGAGGAAAAAAAGAGAAAATTGGCAATAGAAAAACCATGCACTAAAAACTTTTCCCTCCCTCTTTCCCAGGCTTGACTTGGGGTTAAATTCAGTCTGTCCTATTTACTCTGGTCAGATCATAGGTGATACAGGAGGTCTGGGGTTGTGTGCATAATGGTTTTTTCTGCTGTGCTCTTCACTTATTTATTTTGTTTTGTTGCTCTTTGCTTCTTACAGCATTTCCTCTGCTGCTGTTTGTTTCTTAATATTTTTCTTTGCTGCTATTTGCTCCTTCATTGTTTGTTTTTATTTGGCTTTGGTTTTTTTTTTTTTTTTTTTTNTTTTTTTTTTTTTTTTTTTTTTTTTTTTTTTTTCATAGTATCTCAGGTGTCTCCCTGTCCTGTGGAACAGCTGGGCCTTTTGGTCCCACAGAGATGTCCCTGCTGCAGTGTGGATCCCCTGAGGGTGGAGTGTCTCTGCTGCAGCTTCGGTCACCTGCAGGCTGCTGTCCCTCAGGGGACTGAAAGGTACCATGTCCTCAAAGAGCTGGCTAATAGCAAAGCCTCTCTCAAGGATTGATTTTTGAACCATCTTGGGAATCTGGAGAGGTTCCAACTGACTGGAAGCTGGTGAATGTTGTCTTGAGCTTCATGAAGGGCAAAAAGAGGGACCCTGGAAACAATAGACCTGTCAGTCTTATTTCAGTGCCCAGTAAATCATGGAAAAGATTATTCTGGGAGTTACTGAAAAACACCTGGAGGACAACACAGTCATTGGTCACAGTCAGTACAGCTTCATGAGAGGAAAGTCCTGCTTATCAAATCTGATTTCCATTTATGACAAGGTAACCCACCAGCTGGTCTAGGAAAGCCCGTTGATATAATCTTTTTGGACTTCATCAAAGCTTTTGATACTGTCTCTTACTGTATCCTTCTGGAGAGAATGTTCATCTCAAAACTGGACAAACACATCATGTGATGAGCAAGAATCTAACTCATGGGTCTGGCACAGGAGGTTACAGTCAATGGGGTGACATCAGATTGGTGACCTGTCACTGGTGGGGCCCCACAGGGCTCCATCCTCGGCCTTGTGCTCCTCAATATCTTCATAAATAACTTGGATGCAGGACTCAAAGCAATACTAAGTAAGTTTGCTGACAACACTAAATTGTGAGAAAATGTTGACCCTCTTGAGGGCAGGGAGGCCCTGCAGTGAGACCTCAACAAATTACAAGACTAGGCAATCACTAACCATAAGAACTTCATCAAGGGAAGGTGCCAGATTCTGCACCTGGGATGGGGCAACCCTGACTGTGTGTGTAGACTGATAATAGGATGCTGGAGAGCAGTGTTGCAGAGAGGAGCCTGAGGGTCCTCGTTGATGGCAAGTTGAACATGAGCCAGCAGTGCCCTGGCAGCCAGGAGGGCCAACCCTGTCCTGGGGGCATCAGGCACAGCATCACCAGGCAAGGGAGGGGATTGTCCTGCTCTGCTCTGCACTGGGGCAGCCTCACCTTGAGTGCTGGGGGTAGTTTTGGATGCCACAATATAAAAAAGGTATAAAGCTATTAGAGAGTGTCCAAAGGAGGACCATGAGGTTGGTGAAGGGTCTGGAGGTGAAGCTGGATGAGGAGCAGCTGAGGTCACTTGGTCTGTTCAGCCTGGAGAACAGGAGTTTGAGGAGGAAGACCTCGTGGTCTTCAATATCCTCACGAGGGATAATGGAGGAGCAGACACTGATCTCTTCACTCTTGTGACCAGTGACAGGACCTGAGGGAATGGTCTGAAGCTGAGTCAGAGGAGGTTTAACTTAGATGTCAGGAAAAGGTTTTTCACCCAGAGCATTGGAACAGGCTCCCCGGGGAAGGGGTCGCAACACTGAACCTGTTTGAATTCAAGAAGCAGTTGGACAACACTCTCAGGCATATGATGTGACACTTGGGGTATCCTGTGCAGGCCAGAAGTTGGACTGGATGATCTTGATGGGTCTCTTCCAACTCAATGTATTCTATGATTTATAGTTCTATCTGAGCATCTTGCTTCAGATCACATCTTGTGAAGTTTTTCTCCAATGTGAAGTGAAAATTTCTGGTGTGCTTCTAATTACTTTGGAATTAAATCCCTGAAAATACATGGAAAGGTATTCCTTTGCTCTTTAATTCTCCACTGTTAAAAATGAGTAGACCACATGTATGTATAGCATACATTTACAGCCTATAGACTCTGAGGTACTCCTGAGGCTGAGGCCGTATGGACAAATGTCTCTGAAGAGAAGATGTCTTTTCCTTTATTCCATGATAAAATTTTGTTAATAACTACCTGCAAAAGCCGTATGGGCCAAATCATGGGCAGTAATCCTGCACAGGACTAACTTCCTGACTTTATACAGAAAAATGTTGGATGAGTTAAGCTGTGTGATTAATGATTTAGGACAGTGTTTTTCTATGAGGAGTCTGTGAAAGACAGTTAATGAAATCAAGGCTTTGCTTAGGTTATGTTTGCCATACATGTCTCCCATCTTTTCTGCAGAAACTTTGAAGATCCAGAAACAGAAAAGGCCAAAAATCACTGCTTTGGGCCATTTTTTGCTCTTATTACATCTGAGTTTTTCAAATAAATCTATTTGAACTGGGACAGGAGAAACTGTGTGAGAAAGTTTAATGGGGCTGAGGCAAACAATCCTACCTTTTTCCCACCAGAGAAAACCTTTCCTAAATGGTATGAAAATTAAAATAAGTGATGCAATCAGGAAGCTTTTTCAGCCACACTGATGGTTTGCAGAAGGGTAGGTGCCATATGAACAATGCTACATGAGCCTTGAAACCTCCTGGCAAGAAAATCAGTTGTAAATGAAAAATCCTTGCCAAATGCACCCTGTCATGTTTTCCATCACTAGAACTGGATATTTGTGTATAATTCCTGTGGGATTGGAGGATGGTAATGTATACACACAGAAAAAGTTCAATTTCAAGTAGCTGCTAACATCCAGTAAACAATATGTTCCAAATTCCTTTCAAAGAATATACCAGATGGCCTTGTGACAGTCCATTTTCAACATTATAAAATGGGGAGAATCTAGGCCCTTATTCTATGGGGCATTGTGACCAAGGCAGGCAAAACACACAAAACTGCTGTTGGTACTGGAGAGGAATGGAGTGGCAGGGGCCACTGTCAGAAGTGCTTGAGATGCACCTGTGAGTTCACTGACTTTTAAAAAAGAAAATAAAGTCCCTGCTCAAGGTTTTTGCAAAGCTTGACATGCTTGTGTTTGTGTTTACGCATGTTCACAATGAGCAGAACTTTTGGTCAGCCACATGGCAGCGTTGAAATCCCTATCATCAACACTGAAGTCACAGAAGAAAATTCCTCTGTGTTTAACTCACATTTTATTTCTCAACACAGTACATGCCATAAACATCAGCCACCAAACACACTGCAGCTCATCCAAACACACTGAATTCCCTTCTGGCTTTTAGAGTGCATGGAAGCATGTGGTCAGCCCCTTTTACTCTTAGACAGCCTTTTGCTCACTTGCCATTAATGTCATCAAGCAAAGGAACTGCTCAGTCTTCATTTCAAGAGAAAGACATGTGATGGGCCATACTTGAGAGCCAAAATATTTATCCAAGAGCTTATGCAGTACTTCTGGATGTTAAATAAACAGACTTCAAAAATAATGAGAGTGACTTAAAAATCATGACTTGATGCATCATAAAATGCCCCATGCTTTCCCCTTGGACTTTGAGATTTTAGACATAAAGGACATTTAGGCATTTTTTAAACCTCAGCATGAGAAACTTCATGCTGTGCCCAGGTCACCTAACCTGTGGCTTCTTTTTAACCACATCAGGACAGTCTTCCAGGATATTTTTCCCATGAAGGAGTGTCTTTGGAGGCCTGTAGAGGGAGATTCTGTCTGTGTAAATTCTGTAGAAAGGACGAATTTCTTGGGCATACAAGATGAGTGTTTAAGGTAAGGGCTGAATGCCCCTCTTGTAAGACATAAACTAAGATTCTTCATGAGATGTGATTTTGAGAAAATGATAATGTACCGGAATATTCTTGATAAAAACTTTTGAGTTGCTAACACTATGAAAGAGAAGATGAGAACAGCTATACAGTTTTGTTTGGATTACTTAGGGCCCTTAAATTCTTAGAGCTGTAAGTAGAGTTACCTTACCTTCTCCTTACCTTCTTACTTTTTCCTTTCCTCCTCCTTACCTTCTTCCCCAATCAAAAATGATGACTAAAAGTTTTCTTATATTATGATTAAATACTACTGATTGTCAGGTCACAAATGGTACTCAGTAGTAGTTGCATATATGGCTACCCAGTGTTTGTAAGTTGATTTTCCAATACTTTCTCAAAATGCAAATGGTGAACTTGTTTGCATTATTGCAATATCTCTATAGAGCAGCAAGATTGTTACTGACTGCACCTACCACACTGGATGAACACACTGGATTATGTGTATTCACATGCCTTTGGATAACCTTGCTATTGAGAATCTTATGGAGTACCTGCTAAGAATTGGCAATGCAGTTTTTTCCAGTTCTCACAACCTTATTTGGCCTTTATACAGGTAAAACAGGAACTCAGTCTTCTGACTCCCATCAGGTAATTTCACTAGGGGCTTCTCCCTTCTGCATGGAGGCTAAGATGATCTTTTTAATGTTCTTATTTGTGATTATATAGTAAATGTGTGTGACAGATGTTGTTTGGCTTTCTTTAGTAAGAAAAGAAATTTTCCCATCACTTACAACAGAAATGGCCAACCTTGAGGTCTGTCTGAAGAGACATTGTTACATGTTTTTTTTCCCCTTTGTTTTGTGGTTAAGAATTTTTTCAGGTTGAAAATTAATCATTTGCATTGCATTAATGCTTTCAGTCCCTGACTATCTGGGGCAAGCACCTTCAGCAATTAGTCTTTCTCTTTGAAATAGAAAATAATTTCAGTAGGGGGGATACAGTTTATTTTATAAAAGTTGTCTGTAATGTTAACTACTCTGTCACTGCTAACATTGTATACTGTCCCATGCAATCACAGAATCATGCATGTTGGAAAAGACATTGGAAATCATTGAGCTCAACCTTTGACTGAACACAGCCTGGTATCCTCACAGACACAATCACAGACAGCACTAATTGTTACGTCCAATTGTTGCTTGAACATTTCTAGAGGTGGTGACTCCACCATCTCCCCGAGGCAGCCCATTCCAATACCTGACAACCCTTTCTCTGAAGAAATGAATCCTGATGTCCAACCTGAATCTCCCTTGGTACAATTTGAGGTAATTTCCTCTTGTTTTGCCACTGGTTGCCTGGAGAAGAGGCTGACCCCCACCTGACTATAGCCTCCTTTCAGTCTGTTGTGGAAACTGATAAGGTCTCTCCTGAGCCTCCTTTTCTCCCAGCTAAACACCCCCAGCTCCCTCACTGCTCCTCACAGCACTGGTGCTCCAGACCCTGCCCCAGCTTCACTCCAGTACCTCAGTGTCTTTCTTATTCTGTACACTAGTACTTGTTCTCACTAGTACAAGGAGACAATCCCTGCCCTAGTTCTGCTATCAGCACTATTGCTGATCCAGGCCAGGATGCCATTGGACTTCTTGGCCACCTGGGCACACCCTGGCTCATGTTCAGCTGCTGTCACCAGTCCCAGCCTGTGGCACTGCCCGGGGTTGTTGTGACCCAGGGGCAGGGTCTGGCACTTGGCCTTGTTCAACCTCCCACCATTGGCCTCAGCCATGATCCAGCCTGTCCAGATCCCTCTGCAGAGCCTTCCTGCCCTCCAGCAGATCAACACACACACAGCTTGGTGTCACCTGCAAACTGACTGAGGGTGCACCCCATCCCCTTATCTAGATCATCAATGAAGATATTAAACAGGGCTTGTCCCAACACTGAGCCCTGGGGAACACCACTTGTGACCAATTGGATTTATATCCATTTATCACCTCTCTTTGGGCCTTGCCATCCCACAAGATTTTAACCTAGTGAACAGTGCATCTGTACAAGCCATGTGCTTCCAACTTTTCCAGGAGAGTGCCATGGGAAACAGTGTCAATGGCTTTACTGAAGTCCAGGTAGACAACATCCACGGCCTTTCCCTCACCCACCAGGAGGGTCACCTGGTCATCAAAAGAGATCAGATTGGCCAAGCAGGACCTGTCCTTCCTAAACCTGTGCTGAGTCCTGATCCTCTGGTTGTTCTGTATGTGCTGCATTATGGCACTTCAGATGATCTGCTCCATAACCTTCCCTGGCAGTGAGGTTGGGGTGAAAAGCTTGTAGATCCTTGGATCCTTCTGTCCCTTCTTTTGAATGGGCATCACAATAGCCAGCATCCAGTCAATTGGGACCTGCCTGGTTAGCCAGGACACATGATAAAGGATGGAGAGTGGCTTGGCAAACTCTTCTGCCAGCTCCATCAGTACCCTCAGGCAAATCCTGTCCAGCCCATTAGAGCTGTGAGTGTTACAAGGATGCAGCAGGTTACTGACTACTCCCTCCTGGTTTATGGGTAATTCATTCTGCTCCCCATCCCTGTCAAGCAGCTCAGGAGGCCTGTTGCCCTGTCACCAGTCTTTCTGTTAAAGATTGAGGCAAAAAAGGCACTAAGTATCTCAGCCTTTTCCTCACCCTTCCTGACAGTGTCCCTCTGCATGTCCAATAAAGGATGGAGATTTTTCCTTGGCCATCTTTTTGTTGTCAATGTATTTAGAAAAAAACCTTTTTATTACCTTTCACAGTAGTGGCCAGAGTGAGTTTTAGGTGAGCTTTTCCCTTTCTAGTTTTCTCTCTGTATGGCCTGATGACATTCTTGTACACTTCCTGAGTCACCTGCCTCTTCTTCCAAAGGTCATAAATTCCTTTTTTTCTCTGAGTTCCAGTTTCATCTACAGGAGTGGTATACTGTCATGCTACATGGCCTTTTTAAGTTACATGAGCTGCTGTTCAAGCTGTTCAGGCAGGCCGGTCTTCTTCTTCATCAGTTTGTCTTTCAGCATATAGGTATGGCCTGCTTCCACGTTCTTTTAAGATTTCCTTCTTAAAGTATTTTCAGTCTTCCTTTGTTTTTATGGACTGTTTACCAGGGAACTCTCCAAGGCAGTGTCCTTAGCAGGCCAAGGCCACCCTCTGGAAGCTAGATGTTTTTGATCAGCTTTCTTACTTTGATAAGAATCAAAAACTGTCATTTCGTGGTCACTGTGCCCAAGACAGCATCTGAGCAGCATGAGCAGCTAAAGCCCATTACATTTTTTCTTACACATCACACCTTATCCTTTGACTTTGCGCAGGACTTCAAACACAGAAGTAAAAAGCAGGATCTAACAAGGGTGAAATTCCACTAAGCTGGAGAAGAACATCTTTGAACCTTATGAATAAAAGTTGAGTTTCTCTTCTAACTGGTGAAAAGCATTGCCTTGCCTTAAATAAGCTGTGAACTGAAAAAAAAGAGAAAAATTTCCACATTTTAGAATACGGCATCAATCTTTATGACATATGAGCAGAAAGGTTCATCCCACTGGTAGTTTTACTAGTTGAGCAAGCAATCTAGCTTTTCTTGACAAGATAACAAAAGTGCCCTAACATAGTTCCAACACTTTTTAGATATAACTATAAATTTGTGAAGCAGTTTTAAAAGTGTGATAATACTTTGCATTTTATCAGGAGGTGTTATCTAAGTCAGAAGACTTACAAATATTAATTAAGCTTTACAAAATTCTTGTGAAGTAAGTAGAATAAATATAGTGATGTTAAGTTTAGATGAAAGATTATCCGAAATGTTAAGCAATGTGACAGTACAATAACCCAGTGCTTGATTTAGGAATACAGCTCTCCAGCAAATGCTGTAAGCCTTTAGGCTGCTCTGGATGACAGTTCACTGGAACTGTAAGTGAATGTAGAGCAGTCCTAATACATACGGAAAATATGCCTTAATGTTCTCTGTCAGCAAATTGCAAGGCAGGAAGTCAGCCACACTGGAACTTACCACAGAATTTGATGCTGGAGCAGTTGGATTCAGTAATGCAAACTAATGATAATTGATGTGGCATTTTATGAGAAGGTTCTCCAGCACAGACAGAAATTACATGGTTGTTTTGAGAGTAGGAGAATCCCATCTTGGGAAAGTCAGTTGAGTATTCAGGCTTGACTTTGAAGCCTTTGATGAGAGAATCACGTCTGGTCTAATCTCTGAGTGACAGGTTCATCAATGAACACACTAAAGTTGATATGCCAATGGTCACATTATGCTCTGCTGATTTGCTTTGCCCTGCTCATTTAATTTCTTTAGAAATTTCAGTCCAGAGATGAAAGAGAAAAATGCACAATATATTGTAAGGACCAAAAAGAGAATTTGTTTGCAAATTCTCTTTTTATCAAGCAAGGCACCAGAAAACTACAGCAGCTCATGTAACTTTAAAAGGCCATGTAGCATGACAGAATACCACTCTTGTAGATGAAAATCTATTAATGTCAATACGAGGTAAATGCAGATTAGCAAAGATACAATGTCAGTGAGAACTGCAGGCCCCTGTCTTCAGTCCCTCTGCTGGTCATACCTCTGGAAATCATTTGCTACCAAATACGACTCCCTCTCCTGCTTTATGTGATGATGTGACTAGTAAGCAGAACAACAGGCTTCATGTCTTGCTAGGGAATTTTTCCAGTGAAGGATGAAAAGCAAGTCTTTAGGAATTGCAAACGGATGGTGAAAACAAGAGTTGCTATGATGCTGTACTGATGCTCTTACTGATAGCTGCCACAGCAGTGCTGGAACTCTGGGCAGCTGGGACAGGAATTGGGGTAGGCTATGAGCCACGTTAATGCAAAACAGTGCTTTTGACTGACCTCTTTGACTGAAGGCCACCGATGTTCTGTGCATCTAGCTGGCTAAAAAACTCTCTTTGTAGCTATTTACAGCAGATAGTAATGAACATTACTAAGACCATCATAAATGTTTGGAATCTTTGTTTATGCCACTTCCAAATCTAATAAGTTTGTAGTGATAGTGTCATTTCAGGTCCCAGTGGAAAATAATCTCTCCTTAATATCTCTGAGCTTAATTCTTGGTACATGTTTTTCTTTTACAAAAGAGAATGTAAAAATTTTAATCTTGCATTCATCGGCAAGTTGGTCTTGCTAATTCCACACACATAAAAACTACCTTCCCATTGAGTAAAACTAAAATTGTATTGCTCTTCTAGCTATACAATTCAATTTTCTCATTTTCATATGTTCTCTCTTGTGTCAAAAAGTTAACTACATTAATACAGGTATATATCATGGTGTGGAAAAGGGCTCTGAGGTGTGATGCTGATTTATCTCCAGCAATGCCACTTTCTTGTTTGGTGGCCTATGGTGTGTGACCTTCCCGTTTAGTATGTCTGAATGTCCCCTGCTCTTTCTTCACTCAGACCCCGCATGCTCTTTCCCCCACATTAACAAAAAAAAGGATTTCTATTGGTTAGGCATAAAGGGGCACTCCAATAATGAAAGTTTATTTGTGCATGTTGTGAGAAAAGACAATAGGTAGGAATCCACTTGATTCTCTGCTACTCTTCTCTCTCTCTCCTTCACTACCAAAGTGTGAAAAGGACTAAAAGTCTCCACATAGAGGCACTGCTCTCCCCATGACCTTGGTGGGAACTGAAAATACAGCTCACAGCTGATAATGGGTCTGGAAGTTGTTTTCTGTTATGGGAAAATGCACTGCTCCTCCTCAGCCCTTCCTCCAGATTGGGTAAATCTGTTGACTGACCAAGGGAGTTGCATTCTTCTTTGATTTGGATATCTGGAAAATCTTCACCTTGGTCTACTACCGCATGACTCTGAGGTTGCAGCCTGTATTTTTTTACATGCTGTTGTGGCCATAAAATCTTATCAAATATTTGATCTTGGCTGTCTATTGTAACTGTCCCCAAAAGAGCAGTCTACTAAATACATTCCATTATAAATCTAAATTATGATTATGACACTATAAAATTGCCTTCAGCTAACCAGGTCAGATCAGCAGATAAATTGTGATGGTTTTTACATGTATTTTATGTTGGACAACTGTATGCTTTGGATTCTTGTTGCAGTGAGTCCAGACAAAGCCAAAAAAGAAATGCATATGGATTAGTTAATATTTTTGTGAACGCTTTGTGCTGTTTCATCCACCTCTTTAGGTGATTACATGCATGGTGTGGTCCTAATGATGTGTAAGGTACTCTGTTCTTCAAGGCAAACTGTCCTTAATTGCACTCTGTATCTCTTGATGATTTGCCTTCTGATCCATCTTGCTAGCAAAACATTTGGCCCCATTCTTTGTGCTTTTAGGAAGTCAGATGGATAACAAACAACTTGCTTTGCTTGATGCCCTTGCTCCCTCATTGAACTTGATGCCTCAGCCAAGTGACATTAAATTTGCAATCTGTGTGGAGCTATGAGAGCTGAACACAGGACACCAGACACTTTTGTTCCATCCTTAGGCTGTCTCTGGTCCCTAGTCTGTGCTGGGAGTGTAGAAAGACTCACACATATTCTGTGTAGGGCCTCTGAAACCTTCCTGGGAACCTAAAGAATGGGTCACCCTAATGGACTTAGAAGATCCTTTTAACCACTGATAGGCACTGTATGACTGTGTTAAAAATTGTTTTGTGCATGGCTTATGAGAAAACAAAATAACTTTCTTAGAGCTCTGATTATCCCAAGTAATTAATCGTAGAGCAGTTGTAACTGAAAGTATATTGTAATTTGGAATAATTTGTTCAATAGTAACAAATTTATATAGTAAACTATGGAAAAAGCAAGACATTTTCTGCCCCAAACACCTTTGTTTGGGAAGGTTCTTTATTGCAGGTTGTAAACCAAAATAATATGACAACTTCCTCCTGTGGGGTAATTACCAAAATTGCATCAATAGCAGAGAAACAAAAATGGCATGCAGACACAAATAGATATAAGTCTTTGCAGATGAAAAGTAATGGAGGAAAATGGAATAGTTTTCACAAGGAAAATGCATTTTAGTAGTGTATACGTGCTTTATAGGAGACTGGGAGGATAGGAAAGAGAAAGGCAGAAATATGAAATCTTGCTGTGTAGCTGTCTAAGTTTGCAGACTTTCAAAACCTAGTTCCAAAGCCTACAGTGCTTTTAATGCTTTACAATATCAGAGAATGTGTAGAAATAAGAAAACCTAGAAAAGGGAGGTTTCAGAGGGTTATTTCTCTCATACAAGGCAAGGTAATGGATTTGAGGATAAAACAAGTGATGTGAAAATTGTTTCAACTGATCATTTCAGTTTTGTGCTGTGGTTTTCTAACTGAAGTAAAAACCATGTCTAACACTTCCATGTAGAACCACATCCTGGTTCTGGCCAGGGCAGGGTTAATATTTGCAATAACCAGAAGGGGGCATGGCCAGGATCCAGAGGTTATTCTATAGCACCTCACCTCATTTTCTGGAAATGGTGGAGGGGGTCCCTTCCAAGTCAGTACGGAGGGTATGGAGACCCAGCTATTTTTGGGTGCTTATGGTATAGTGGTGAGCATTTGCATGAGAATCAATTGCCTCTCTTGTGCTCTTTTGTTAGTTCATTTTCTTATTCCACTGCTGTTTCCAGTATATTGTTCTTATCTTAACCTGTGATCTTTACCTTTGGTGCCTCCAATTCTCCTGTCGAGCCTGCCTCAAGGAAGGGACGGGGGGAGGGAGGAATGAGAAGTGCTGCATGATTTTGTGTGGTTTNAGGAATGAGAAGTGCTGCATGATTTTGTGTGGTTTCAGTGGGAACACTAAATTGGAGAGTACCATTCCTAAACTATGACAAAATATTAATAAAAATGGCTACAAGAGTGCTAGTTTTTAGAACTTAACTAGTCCTATTCTTAAGCCAAGAGTGAGACTAAAAATTAAATATGTTGTTCAAGAGGAAAGTTTAGTAGCATGACAGAGCAGTTGACAAGATGGAATAAAATATTTGAAGGGGTAAACAAGAGATATAGAATAAAAGAATAATTAGTATGAATGCTCATACTCTGAACAGAATGCCAGAGCTTATCATTGACAGTAACGGAAACAGAGGCTGAGTCCTTTAAGGAAGCTGACTCTGCAAAAACGAACAGACTAGAAGCCCTCATGAAACTAGGAAAAGTAATACAAAGCAAGAAGGAGATACAGCCATGGAATCAAACATTAAATGCAGAGGAGAAATGTTAACGATTACGTAGTGAAGTTAAGAGTGTAAAAGATAAGAAAAGCAATACCGGCAAATGAAATTAATACCCTGAGATTAAGATAATAGAATTTCCAGGAGAGTGGATAGTACATGAGAGATGAGAAGTCAGTAAAGGAAGGAGAAGGGCCTCTAAGAGCAGCTTGGATTAATTTACTGCAAGAAAAGTTAAAAATTACTAAATCTCTTCTAGAGCTCTGCCCCTACAAAAGCAGTTTAACACAAATAAAGTATCTAGCAAATTATGGAGTACTTGAAATATTATGTAACAAACTCTGCTGACTCTTAGAGTGACATAATTGTTAGCCTGTCAGTTCTTTGGGAAAGAGCAGGTAACTTTTTTTGAATGTAGACCTATCTTGGAAGCAGGATGTTACAGTGAAGTCCTTTCCTTACTGAGAGAGTGGATGTTTTATGACCAAATCAGTTTGACTGAGCTTCTGAGGTTTGGGTGTTGGTCAGTCTAGTTCTCTCCCTTAGGGCTGTGAGGCAGTGCTACAAGTCTTGGGCAGCCAGTTCCATCTCGATAGGGAGGTTGGGTCTGCCACAGACTTGGCTGCCAAGAGGCATTCCCAGCACCATGTTGCTTGGATGCCTTTCCAGAGAGCCTACCTGGTGGTGGAGCTCTTGTTTCTAGTCTTTAGGAGTAAAGCAGTGGGTAGGCGAGAAACTTGAGCTTAGCCAAGCCACAATCACTTTTACTCTGGAAAACTCTAGACAGTTACAAAACAACATCCTGTACATACCCTCCTCCTCGCTTAGTGTGATCTCATCTTTCCCGGGAGTCATGTTTTGGACAACAGCTTTCCTGACTTTTCATCATACATGTGGTAGTGGTTTGCCCTTTTTACTCACACGATCAACTTTTATCATGGTCTCTGTTGTTCTTTTGCTCACATTCTTCAACTGGGAGTGGTGTAGTTTGCATACTCTCCACCCTCCACTGGCTTCTTTACACAGTTTGTCAAAGCAATGACTTTACTGGTAGAAAACCCACTTTTCCAGTAAAAAAGGATTATCAGAGACCAATGGATCTTGCTTTCTCAAGCAAGCAAGGATATGAGTAAATGAGAATGACATTTCTCTAAGGAGGAGTCATTCCTGGGATAATGTGGATGGACTCCAGTGCAGAAGTACACTTTCAGTCTGTATATTAACAAAGGAGGAACACAGTTGCAGTGCAAGTATGACACACTGCTGCAACATAACCACAACCCACTTGTTTTAGTGGCACTTACATATTAGCAGCTTCTGGATTTGTTTACAAATGGTGCTTGTCAGTTTCTAACTCAGTTTGCTGTTCAGGTTCTTTCCAAGTCAATGGTGAAGCTTATGAGCTCTTATGTACTCCAGAGATCAGACTTTTTCTTGCATAGTCTGTATTGTAATTCTTTCTTTTATTGACCTTTTTCATCTCTGTTTGATTTCTTTTCTTTCCAAGTGTTCAATTTGTAGTTAACTTAAAGCCTCTTAGATTGTCTTGGTCCAGATGATCATGAAATGGATTTGCGTCACAGAGAAAAATTGCTACTATGTTTGGCTTTAGCTGAGATCCTTGCTGACTCTTTGAGAAGAGAGGCCAAGGATTTAATTTATCATGGGACTGAATTATTTTGTTACCTCTCCCATGATCTGGTCTCTGCTCAATGGAAGACTCCACCCAACGCTGAGTCTGGCAGTGTTTCCAAGCAAAACATTTGCATCAAAGAAAAAAGGGGGGAAAAGCACTTAAAATGCTATTTCAGTTTTCACTTGTAAATGCCACCATGGGAATAATTTACTGTGATGATCCAAGCATGCTGTTTTGCAGTGGTATTTTAGAACTCTACTGTAGAATTGGCAAATAGATGATTAAACTGTCCTAAATTGAGATGAATGGACTAAGGCTGGAAATCTAGAATAGATTGGTGCAGAAAACGGCGATGGACATGACAGGTGAACATCTTTCCTGCATAGCATTATTTTACTAGTTAAATACTGCTATGCTTTCACAGAAGAATGTTTGGTAAAATATGAGATTTCAGTGGGAAAAAAATAAGCCAGTATTGTTTTGCTGTCCTTTATCTTTTGGCTTTCTGGGGTTTGTTGTCTGCTAGAAGGGACACAGGAATTGTTTGAGCATACAAGAGAGACTGCCTTTTTTTCTGCTCAGTTGGGAAAAGGCTCCAGTGATGCTGGTCATGTGTGGTAGAAAAAGAAGATATGTAAGTACTTATTTCATATTTGGAGACCTATTCAAGTTCTTTTGTTCTAATATATGAACACTTCTTTCTCCTGTCTTTTCAAACAGGCCATGGAGGCCTCTTTTAGCTGCATGCCAGATTACAGATATTTGATCTTAAAGGGAGTGTAGTGGAAAGAAGTGCCGAAACTGGGGAAAGAGCATTATAAATCATATCTGTCTCCAAATCAGTTTTGTCTCAGGCATATTTTTGTCTCTATTAAATTTACTCTAGTGCCATTCATGACTAGCCCTGAGTTTGGTAATTTTCCATGGTGAAAACTAAGATGGATAACTTTTTAACAGCTGTAAGAAAACAAAAGTGATTCTGTTGCATACATCTGGCTGAACTGAAATCCAGCTTTCCAGTCAATCTATTCTCCTGCTATATTGAGAAATAATCATGCTGTCTTATTTAGGATTATTTTAAATACCCTAGGCTTATTTGCAAGAAATATTATTCCCTGATTTAGAACTCTTGCAGGCCTGTTGGCTTATATGGAGAGCGAGACTCATTGCTGTTCTCAAAGATATGTAAATAGCAGCTGTCAGTACAAACAAGACTGCAAAGAGCCTTACTTTGGAGGCCATGTGTGAACGTGAACGCTGGCTGTTTACTTATTGCTAGAAGGAAAGTGGCTAATGTGTTCCCTGCAGGTACAGGTAAAAGCCAGTCTATCACAACAACAAGGCATCTCTGTCAGAGCATTTGAAGGAATACTTGATCCAGGAGTGCATTTTACCATTTTCGTAGGTTATGAGCCCTGCTGAAGGCAGCAGAGAAGCTGAACTCTTTTTGCCATATGTAACATCTTTGTTGCGTGGTGTGTGTAGATAGTAGAGGATCACAGGCTGCTTGTAAGCTACACCATGAAAGATGCTGTTCTGTGATACTGTGTTGAACCAAATTTCTTAATAGACAGTGTAACTGAATTACTTAATTGGAAAATATAGCCAGCTGGCTCGGCATTTGGTCTTATAGAATCTCCTATAGAATCTCTAAGATTATTGGTTCAGTCTGAGATGAACTGTGTTCTTCTAATCAAGCAGATAGGAGATCAGAGCATTGCATAATGGATAGTATCAAACCATGGCAGCACAATGTCAAGGACAGGAGATGAAATGTATGATGTCTTACCCAGGAAAGTATCCATGAAACTTACCTGGTGGAGTCAGAAAGCATGGAAGATTCTTGAGAAGGCAGTGAAAGCTAGAATTTATTCACAGCTCCTTTGAGCAGTGCTATGAGGGAAAGTGGAGAATTGTTTCCTTACTTTTTTTAAAAAAGTCTCCTCACTTCCAAAAAACCCCCTACATGTTAGAAATTGATTGGATATTCAGAGAACAAACAAGGAAAAGAAAATAAACTGATTTATTTAAATATCATATTATTTTAATTGCCCATTTGATATATGCAGTTGTCACCATAAATATAGTGATAGTTCCTAGTGTTGACAATATCTTGTTCATTTGTGATGTATTGTACAGTCCATAGTATTGGAAGAAATCATGTTTATGTCTTGGTCCAAACTATATTGTAGAAGTGGATGCAGGCACATGCTGCTGACTAGAGGGAAAGAGGTAGAGTGTGAAATGAAATTGCAAAAACTGATAGTACAGCTCCTGCAGAGGTAAGTGTCACAGTTAGGAGGAAAAGCATTTGTTCGTGCAAAGTAATCCACAGGCCTTTTTGTAAGTAAGACTTCAAAGTTACAATGCTTTGCCTCATCCTATTTTTCAGCCCCAGGGCTTATCTACCAATATTAGTGCATACAGTGTTTGCTGCTACTCCTACCCCATAGTAGCTTCGTCTGGGTTAATGCTGAAGTGTAAAGGTCGAGGAAAATCCCACGTAAATTTTTACCTGAAGGGAAGTGTTGGGGG
>VZTT01007477.1:1377-29046 GCA_013400855.1 Buphagus erythrorhynchus
TGAGCAAGAAGACAGGGAACAGGTTCTGCCTGTCTGGAGGTAGGACTGTAGTTGGCCACTATCCATCTGTAAATTTTTTTTATTCTTCTTTCATTCTGCTTTTAAACATTTGTCAGTACCATAATATTTAGGATAACATATCTGGCCTACTATTTCATGCAGTCTAATATATCATTGGTGTTTGTCTAAATCCAATTTATCTGATAAAAACATAACAATTTATGATGTGAGTTTAAAAGCATAGATTAAAAAAGAAAAAAAAAGCTGGATGTTTGTGTGATTTTGAGTGGAGATAGAGTAAAAATAGACAAGTTGAGGTAAAAGCAAGAGGAAAACATTACATAAAATACTTGTCAGGAAATGTAAATAGCTAGATGAGACACTCCAGACTATTACAGGCAAGTTGGGAAAGTCAGGGAGAGAGAACAGTAAACTGAAGTAGTACATTGTGTGAAGACAGGAATTATCTTGGAAATTACAAGCCAGTGAGCTTCGTTGTCCAGAAATACACTGAGAAGATATAAATCAGTGTACAAGGGTCTAGGGAATAATAAAAATTTTAGAAATGGTCAACATACTTGTATCAAAGTGAAAAATCATACCCAGTGCTTTTCTTAGGCAGCATATCTGCTAAAGAAGACAGGAGAAAAATTGCCTGGATTTCAGTAAGACTTTTTAACAGTTCTCTGTGAAATATACCTGATAAACTAGGGAGATAATTCTTCTTGAAACTACAATAAGGCAGAATTACATCAGATTGTAAAGCAGCATTTAAGCCAATTCCTAATCATTTTCTGTTAGATTAGGGTACATCTCAGGCTTATGGAGGTATATGGAAGATCTGGGGACAGTCTGATCAGTTGGAAGACAAACTGGTCTTTTCCAGGTGTTGTTCACATTGTTGCTAAATGCTGTAATGACAAAGGAATTAATTTATGATGTATGAGCAGTTATGTGGAAAGTCAGAAATCAACAACAAATTGCTGTAAAATTGGGCAGATGAAACTCATGTAAGATAAGTTGCATGCATATACATAATAATATTATAATAACACAGCAAAATTTAAATAACTGCCTGGCTGTTTTACAGGCACTGGTAAATAAATTTAAAAACAAAAACAAAAACCCCAAGAAAAAAACAAACAAACAAACAAAAAAAAACCCAAAACCAAGCAAAAATAGGAAGAAAAGGAAAAAAGAGTGTCAAAAGCATTGGGTAAAGGCAGAAAACCTTCCCCATGTATTAATGTTGCTGCACTAAAGTAATGAAGGGTTACAACAGTTCTGGCAATGCCTTGGGGAAGTGCAGTGTCCAGCTTAAAACATTAAATAAAGGGCTTGACATGGAGGAGATTTGGGCTTGCTGTCAGAAGTGATTTGGAACATGGATTTTTGAAAGAATTGAGTTTTCCTAGTCCAGACAAGAGAAAGCAGATTAAAAGAGTAAATTTTTCTATGACTCTGATGACTGGGAACAGAAAAGTGCACTGCAGAGACAATAATTAGTTCTCCATTATCCAGGATAGGTAGGGACTGGCAGAGCAGAAGGATATGGATAATTATGTGATAGGCACAGAACACCCACGCTCAGATGTGCAAGCCCTGCTTTGTCACTTCAATGCAATTCCCAGATCTTATTTTATCAGACTTGTAAATTAGAGCAGTGGGAAGCATAGAAGAGAGATTCTCCAATTTTCCAGACTTCTGGCCTCGGGTGTTTCTTAATTACTTAGTATTAAAATAGTTGTAATTAGTATGATGGGAGAAGTTCTATGTCTGAATTTCTTATTATCAGAGGACCTTTCTTAAAAATAAGCAGTACCCACCCATATAAGCATGTTTGTACCACACTGCTCTTCTCCTGAGGGTATAATGGATTCAGCAGGATATAAAGCAGTTTATGTCCCTAGTCTCCAAATATAGAAATTTTCTATTTTGCTGCATGAAAAAACAGCTATATGACAGACACAGTCTATCAACAAAAAAAAAATCTGGTTAATTGGTAAGAAATTTAGCAGTAGTCCCAAGACAATTTCTATCTAAATCCTAACAGAAACATTCTCAATAGTAAATTGTTCAGTAACAATGCAGTTATATTAATGTGGTATGTTCCATCTCTATATTACATAGGACTTGTTATATTATTAGACTGCTTTGTAATATTGGGTTGAATAGCTTCTCAAATTTAAAGTATCAGCATCAGGAGGTTGAAGCATCTGCTGTCAGCATTTTTATCAGCCAAATACCCAATTTGTCAAACAAACTTGGATGTTTTTTCCTTCTTTTTCTCTTTCTGTGGCAAGGAAAACAGCCTCTAACTGCACTGTTGGTAATATTTAGTAAGGTAGACAATATACCTGTGTGTGGAAGCTGTTTTGGAGGGGAAGAACTGGGTGGGGAAAGAATGAGAGGGACAAAAATGGAGAACGCCAAAGAAGAATGAGGAATGATACAAAAGACTTCCAGCATACTTGTTGAAGGAGTTACAGAGGTTAATGAAGGACATTTGAGGATCCCCACTTTTTGCTTGAAATGAGGCTTCTCATTCCCAGTGGAAGCCTTCTTTGTCACAGTACAGACAAGTCAGTTCTGTTTCTTCATTTCTGTCTCATTCCTGGATCTTTCTCTTCTTCTCTTCCCAGGTCATAATTTTTCCAAATATGTTGTGCCTTACAAATGCATACCTTCTAATTTTTCCTCAGTTTTAAAGTTTTCTTCATGTTCTCTAATCCAAATTTCCTTCACCATGCCCTACAAAGCACAAGGAATCTCAGGATTTACAATTTCAGGCACACATGAAAATTAATATTTGCTCTTTGACAACATTTGTGTGTATTTCTCCATACAGAGTTATTCCAGCTTTGTGTAAAACATGACTAACAGGACAACAGTGTTGGGACAACATTATATGCAACAACTCAATTTTAACCACTTGGATGCTTTGATTTTGTCCATAATCCTGCAAAGACACTAAATTTAAGTCCCTCTGAANNNNTCTGCTATTTACACTAAATTTAACTCCCTCTGAATATGATTTCTTTACAGAAACAGAGTTACCTGGTGTGTCCTTCAAATGAACCAAATTCTTCCATCTCAGTTGACTCCCAGATAACCATAATTTCTTTGTTGTGAAAGCATCACTTCTTGCCTCCTTTTCCCCAAACACTGATGTCAGTAGCATTCCCATTTCTATTGGACATTGTAGCTCTGAAGACCAAGACTGAAAGTCTAAAATTTTTCTTAAAAAGATACTACAAGCAGAAACATGCACAAAAGTACAAAACCGAACCGGACTCATTTCTTAAACTACAATTTTGTTGCCTAGTGGAGTTTTCCACCTAAAAGGTTCCCTTCAAAAATTGGGAGTTAGATGACAAGGTCTTGACAGGATGCCTGCAATGTGTGGGGTCAGTCAGCACTTCTGTGTGGTTTCAGCATTAAATAAAACCTTATTACTCTCACACCCAAACAGAAATGTCAGATTTCATACTAAGAAATAATATTCTCCAAATTGCTCTACCTGAGGCCACTGAATAATCTGTAATTTTAGCACTCAGCTTTTCTTCCAATTATTGCTTCTTCTCATTATTACCTTTTCTTTATTATTATTATTTTTTGTTTTTTTCTATGCAGACGGGTTTTCAAAGCAAAAACTGAAAATAGAGTTCTAGTGGTTAAGAGTTACTTGGCAATTACCCAAAATAAGGTGGCATGTTGTTATGTTGTTCACAGGCTGCATTTTCATGCCTGTGTTTCAGGCTCTGCTCTGCTCACTGCTCCATGAAACAGCATCACAGAACATAAACTGCGTAAAGCAGAGCTTGGAAAAAGCTTAAATAAGGATGGATTTAAAATTTAATCAAACTCTCATAGTAATCACCCATTGCTGGCAGATCTACAGCCAGTGAAAGGTCTGTTTTATCTTCCTGCTAATGCAGATTAGTCCTTTTTAAGCTCTTTCAAGGATTTTCATCAGCACCAAGCCCTGGGGCTTCCAGCCCATGTCTTATTTTGCCACTATAGATTAAAACATTTCTGAACGTAAATTTGCTCCAGATTTATATATTCAGGAAACCTCCATATTTAATTTAATTTATTCTTTGTTCCAACAGTATGAATCATAGCCATTAAATTATAAGTACTATACTACTGACCCAGTCTAGTCTTTTTTCACCTTGAGAATCATAGAGGCTCTCTCTTTTTGGGATAAATGCTAAATTAAAATTATTAAAAATACCATTTCACTGCTACAAATTTTGAGCTGGCCACTCTGCTCAGCACTGAATTAGAGATGTAAGGTCTTCCAGTTCAGACAGCACTTAGTTTGGGTAATGAACATATTTTCAAATACATATTTGTTGGTTTGCCAGCTCTGGTGTATTTATTCTGCCCAGCACTGATGGAGAAGTATTTCCTATGTTTGCTGAATCTACCTTAAGAATGAGAGATCTGAACAACCCAGGGGCTGACCTGAACATCTCAAACATTGAATGTTTCTTAACTGAGAGTCAGTGTGCACATAGCTCTAGATAGTTGATGAATTTAAACTTTGAAACGTTTATTCTCACATTTTATCAAAATAGATGCTTTAAAACTGAGACAATTTATTCATTTAAACTCAAAAACTTAGCTGTGAAAAAAAGTCTTTCAATTTTTCTTAGTTTCAAAGAAAAATAAAGGTAATGGATACCATGTACTCCTATTGAACACCTCCTGTGAAAAAAAGGGTGAAACAATTGCACTAATTCAGCCTGAAAAAGAGAAGGTCTCTGGGGAGACTTCATTGTGGCCTTTTGATATATAAAGAAGGCTAAAGAAGAAGGCAGTGACTTTTTACCAGGATCTGAGATGACAGGACAAGGGGCAGTGGTTTAAAATTGAAAGAGGGTGCATTTGAATTAGAAATAAGGAAGACATTTTTCATTATGAAACACTGGAACAGGTTTTCCAGAGAAATTTGGGATGACCTGGAAAATGTTCAGAGTCAGGTTGGATGAGTGATCTGACCTAGAGAAAAATGCAAGAGGGGATGGGGGGCTGGAACAAATGATATCTGAGTGTTCCTTCCAGCAAAACACCTTCCATAACTTTATGATTCTGTGGTTCTAACCCTAGTGACCTAGGAAATTCACATTTCAAGTATTTACCGCATATATAAAAATAACTGAATATATATTATTCAGTTATTTTTAAAGCATAACCTTTGCATTTATCTGGATTTAAGAAAACCAACATTTTCACTGTGAAGTTAGTTGTAAAGCAGCAAAGAATTGAACATAATTGTATGTATTCTCAGAAGATCATTCTCTAATATTTAATGCTGTAACTCTTTCAAAAACTCACATGTTTTTAATATTCTTTAAAAATATGAGTATGATATGTTAATTATTTCTGGGGAAGAGCTGTGAGCTCTTAGACAGTATTTATATCCAGGAGGCATTTTTAAGATTTACAAAAAGCCCCAATATCTACATCTTTAGTCCTGTTGAAGAAAGGAACTTCCGACAATGGAATTTGGAGGGTTTTCTGGATATGCTGCTTTTGGCCATGTGAATCTCTCCATCCATGAGAAATTTGCTGGGTTGGACATGAATGCTTTACAGCAGCCTTAGACTGATAATGATGGCGTTAGTTAACCTACACTTGCATGAGATTATGAATTTTAGACCATGAATGAATCTAATTTTGTTTGTTCTTAACCAGATTGCAGCAGATGGGGTCAACAGCACTGCTTTTTAACCAGCTGTCAGCAGAATTACCTACCTTGTGGTGTTCTGAGCAGTGGAGTTACAGACATTGTGCACACCTGTAGTTCTGTGGAGGTGAAAAATCAGATTTTAAAAGGCTGTGATCACAAACATCTAAGTGATGTAGCACTTCTTATCAAAAACTGGTATTTTCCTTACCTCCTATTTTTCTTCCTGTTTAGAAAACAAGGCTTTCAGGGAAAAAAAGTCTTCCTGGAGTAATATGCATGCTCTGTCTGCCCTACAGAGCATAACAGCACGCGGAATATTAGGCAGAAAATTTCACAACAGTTAGCAGTTTAGAAAGATTTGCCTCACTTATTAACACGTAATCAAAATGGTCAAAGCCACAGCTGATACCAAGTTTATGTGATTTTGCCAAGGAAAGGAGAACAGGTAAAACCTAACTCTACTAATTTGCTACAGGTCTGCTCATTCAGTGAAGACTTATTAATGAAAAATTTCAGTGAAGGGTTTCTAACAAACAGCTGGACCTCCATTCCTGAAAATTCTCCAGAATTGAAAGACTGTCTTGGTTATCCATCAGCTACAAAAATACTCAATCATTCAAAAAATAATCAATCAGATCTTTTAGAATACTGGTTTTATAAAAAAGAAAGTAAAATATGCAATAGTGTGCTATTCCTTTTGCTAAAGGTATAACACACTAAATTCTAAATTCTTGATAGTGCAGATACTCGGGCAGCTGTCTGCTCCCCACCTCCTCTTCTAGTAAGGCTCCAGTTACAAAACGTGGGTGTCAAATCCCAGGGCTCTATTATCTGCCTTGCTGGATGGCAGAGGTTCAAAGAAGCTGTGTCCAACCCAGTGCCATGGGCTGTCATGTGTCCAGCTCTTTTTCCCTGCTTTTAGTCCTACAGGATGAATCCCGAGGCTGCACTGCACTGGTGTGCATTATTACTGGGAATACTTTTCCTCCTGATAGAATGGATAAGTTGGCCCAAACCTTTACCTGGAATTTCAACAACATACTTTTCTACATGTTATTACCCATGTCTGCAACTATGACAGAAAATAAAATTGAATTTTTGCTACGTTTGTTTCTGATCCTTTAAGTTACAGTTCTTAACCAAAGGCTGAACAGTTTTTCCTGGATTTCCATCAGTCTGAAGCTTTTAGCTCCAGGCTTTCTCATTTGTTTCAGATCTCAGGCCCATACTTATTGTGCAGCCCTGAGAAGCATGCACAGGCATGACAGGACCACCTTAGGTTTCAGAAATCTTGAGGCCTTTACAGCAGTTTTATAGGATATCCATACGTTAAAGCAAAGCCTGTGAATGTGATGTGGCATTAGCTTTGAACTGTCCATCCAGATAAATTGCTTTAATTACCTCTGGTAATTGTGACCTGGGAGATTTAAGTCTTTGTTGTAATTCCTGCTGGAGATTCAGGAATTAGCAGGGGCTGTGTATCATTCCAAAGGAGGGCTTTGCTTGCAGTCCCTGCATTTTGGAGGCTAAAGGGTTGAACAGTATGTAGAAACCTTCCCTTGCCAATTTGTTTTATCATGATATAACAACCCTGGCCACATATAAGCTACTTGTAGAAATGCAGCATTAATATGCTGGCCAAGAAGCCAAAAATTTAGAGAACAAGTACTTCTTGCAGTAAGAAACAGTAAGAAAAAAAAAAATAGGTAACATTCTAGAGATATGTGTCTTGGGTACAGCAGCTGAGACCAAAGAACAATCTGCTGCATTTTCCAAGTGACTAGCAAATACATATAATTTGAATTGAATAATTAATAAACTGGAATATGAATTGGTGCCAAAGAGGGTTTTTATGAGACAAGAATCATGCTGTTACAAGAAGCTGCACCCTTTTTTTTTAAACAGCTCTTTGCAAGATTGAAAAGTTTGAGGTTGAAAAAAAAAGCAAAAGTGGAAGCTGCCATTCTGCTAGAATAAGTGAGAGCACGTTCACCATTTATTTATTTATTGCAATAAGGTAAAAGATAAAAGATCTCTATCTGCTCTTAAACATCCATCTTACAATAATTTTTAACATTTCATTAGGACAGTGTTCCTTTAACTGCTGCAGAAATGGCAGAACCGTTAATCAAGCAGAGTTACCTAAAGCACTTTACATGAAGTTATTTGGTTTTTCTTCAGTGAAATTAATTTGCATTTTTATTTCCTTTAAATCAACATTATAATTAGATTCTAATTATAAAGGCCAAATTTTACTTTATGAATTACAGTGTGTGGGTGTATGTATACTGTTTTATAATAGGTGTATAATGTCTGTATATCCTTTGTGTAGACTAGACCATATATTATATAGGGTCATCCACTCAAAAAGTTAAGGCAAAAGTCTTTCAGGAGAACTTGTTTTGCAAAGAAAAAGCACATCACCACTGGGTGCCACTGTTCTTCCTTCTAGCCTGCCTCATCTATCACTGCAGAATGATTTTAGCAGTGAAGGCCATGATCCAGAGCCCATTCAGACAGTGATAATGCTCACAAAGACTTCAGCAGGACGTGAGGAGAATCTAAAAGAAGATGGCCCTTCGACAGAAATGTGCCTGTTGCATAAGGATTATAAAATATGGTAGCTGCTTGTGCAACAAAAATGCTCTGGAATTTTATTCCACTGTTGTGCATGGGTTTTTGACAGCAGCAGCTTCCAGGAGATGAGTTAGTAAGCTGCTCCTGAATTCCTGAGAAGGCAGGGTAAATGTCCTCCTCACTTCAGCAGAATCACAGGCAGGCCCCACTCTTCAGATATCTAGCTCTTCACATCCAGAGAGGATGCCATCCACTTCAGAGCACCCATGAGGAGCTGAAATCCTGTTTTCCATCCCTTCTAAGCTGCATAATTTGCTGTGCAATAGCACTAACACCTCCCCGCAAGGAGGACACACTGTGGCTGCAATTTGGGGATGCTGGCATTATTCTTCTCTTGGCTTCACTCTCCAATGGTAATATTGTTGATTTATGAAAGATTCAGAGTACTTAGATAAGCTATTTCCTGGCTCTGTGCCTTCCCTTTCTCTGTCTCTATAGAGCCTCAAGTTATGAAAGAGAAAGGGAGAGCACTGTCCTAAGCTTTTAAAGTCAGGTTAATGCTAAATGCCTTTGGTATTAGAGAGATCTTTCCTGAATCCATCCAACATTATCAAATGCTACAACAAAGAGAGAAAGACAATGCTCAGAAGCACCTTAAGTAACTAAGGAATGTAAGGCCAGACTTATAAAGATTTTTGTATGTTTGATAATCAAACAGCAGGAATTTTAAATGCTCAAAGGTCAGTGTGGGGGTAGATAGATCCAGAACTTCCTGGGCATTGACAGGTTCAGCACTGGGGGCTCCTGTGCTTAAAGGGATTACCTGTCACAAGCTAGATACGTAAATATCCACGACAAGTACAGGAGGGAATCTTCACTTTAGAATGGCATTCAGGAAAGCCAATAAACTGAGTGGATGTTTACTTAAATTCATCTTCTGGAAATGCTGATAAAAGCTCTCAACCCCTAAAAGTGTATGCCTCAACCCACTGAAGTATAACTGTTCATATAAAGCAAGGTGGTATTCTTATAGAACAAGTGTTTTTATTGCTGAGCTACATGTCAGCACCTCACTGTATTTGCTCTGGTTTATAAAAGGAATATCAATTGAAAGAGACACTTTCTGAATCCTCTGCCCTGTCTCCTTGAATCATAGAATTGTCAAGGTTGGAAAACACCTCTAAGATCAACGAGACCAACCATTAACACAGCACTGCCACATTCACCACTAACCCATATCCTCAGATGCCACATCCATGGTGTTTGAACACTTCCAGGGATGGTGCTTCCACCACTTCACCAGGCAGTTCCTTCCAGCATGTCACCACCTTTCAACTGAAGAAATTTTCCCTAATATCCAATCTAACCCTCCCCTGGCCCAGTCTGAGGCCATTCCCTCTCCTCCTGTCCCTGTTCCCTGGAGCAGATCCCAAATCCCCCCGGCTGTCCCCTCCTGTCAGGGAGTTGTGCAGAGCCACAAGGTCCCCCCTGAGCCTCCTTTTCTCCAGGCTGAGCCTCTTTCCAGCTCCCTCAGCCCCTCCTGGGGCTCCAGACCCTTCCCCAGCTCAGTTCCCTTCTCTGGACACGCTCCAGCTCCTCAATGTCCCTTTTTTCACGAGCTCCCCTCTTGCTTACTGAGGTTTAGAGCAACAGTCTAGTGGCCTTGGGTGTTTGGGGAAGTTTTGTACATTCTGGCCAGAGACACAAGGACATGAGATTTGAAATACAAGCATAAGGGATTTCATAGTTTTCAGTGGCATTGAACTGTAGGACACATATCTCGTTCCATTCCACTCTTTTAAATATAAGATAGTTTTGAACTGAGCCCTTAGTATACAAAGTATGGTTTAGTCTTTCAAGGATTAGACACAAAAAAATATTTTTATGTATGTCTCCTGTTAAAATGTGTCCCTGGGGAGCGATTGGAGACTATGTGTCTGATAAATTTTTGCAGATGGGAATGTATTTTGGCTATTCTGAAAATATCTTCCGTGTACTTCTTTCTATGTTTCCCATAGCAGAAGATCCAGATCAAACACAATTCAGAGGTATTTCAATGACTTCTTTTTCTTATTCTTAATTTGTTCCATCATGAAGTGTATGGGAGCCAGGTTACTCCTTGCACTGTAGCAGAAGCTGAAGATTTAGCTGTAGTTATTTCAAGCCTGATGTAATTAGCCTGATATAATTCATAAGAATCCTTATCTCTTCTCATGAACACAATAGTAGATGCACTTAGGCAGAACTGACTCACATAAAATGTGGGGAGAAAGCAGCAATTGTAAGGCAAAAAGAAAAAAAGAATGTGTTGTTCTAGGTTGATAGAGGGGGAGGAAAGGATGAAACTATATATAGTAAGGCTAACATAAGGTTAAATACTGCATAGGCTGTTAATTTTGTACAACTAAACTATACTAATGAGAAGGAGACAAAAATATGGGTTTCAAACAGCAGAACAAAGCTCCATAAAGTTTATAACTCTGTACTTAAAATTTCCAATGTCACAGGATCAATGCAGACTTTAAAAAAAAATCTATTATAATAATAATCTGCAACCTGAATTTCAGATACTCAGATCATTCACTTAATTTTATTTTAATGTACTGTGCCTGGATTTTCATTCCTTTGTTTAGATGGGCAAACTTTTAGTTAGGCAGAGTTGTTTAGGTGGTTTTTATTAAAAAAACCAAACCAAATCTGTGAGTTATTTAATCTGAGGGGATATTTGTTGAGTATTAAAGTATTCAAATATACATTTGCAGTTGGAGTTGGATAGGACTGCCTGTCTTCGCCTTGCAATCCTTGGTGTCACTTGAACTGCTCATGTGACAGCACTCTAATATGAGAGGAGACAATAGGCATTGTTGGCCTCACATATTAATAAATAAGAGCCACAGTGTGTGCAAACAAAGGCTGCTTCCTGGAACACTGTGTCACATGATTCCCAGGGTCAATCCTGATGGCTTTGCTCTGCTGGGATCAATGGGCTCCATTCTCCTGGCATTAATTTTACACTGCCACAGAGAGGTTGCTGGTGCACGGTCCCAAATTCTGACCTCAGCTCTGTTGGTGTCACTCAGATCAGAAGTGACCTACTGATCTGAGAGCTGTGTTAGCCATGGGCTCCCTGACCAGGCTCGTGTGGGCAGGGAAAACAGATCCACTGGGCATCTTGGCAGAGCTGTAATTAGACAGTAAAATCTGTGTGAATCACCACAAGAAGTGGTGAGAGAAGAGCTCTGGAGGGTTATAAGCAAGTGTCCCATTTTTCTACTGAGCAGGGAATTAATGAAATTAATAAATACTGCAGGACTCTGTCTGTGGGGATTACCACCCCCATGCTTCTTCTCTAAACTTAGATTTAAGTTAGACTGAGGATGAGTATTTTGCTTTTTTGCTTATGTGCTTTTGAATGTTCTTATTGCTGAACGGGCTCCCTGGCTTTTTGGATTGCTAAGTAATAGATGGTAAAAGGCTATCATATAAAAAGAACACCAGAAATAGGACTGTTTTCTTAGAAACAACAGGCAGCCTAAGGTTTGCACCCTTAGCTGATACTTGCCACTAACTGAACACTTCTAATATTTGTTTTCTGGACTGCTAATGAGCACACATGAGCATTACTCCTCAAAAAAAAAAAAAAAAAAANACCACGCACAATAATGCCCCCCAAAAAAAAAAAAAAAAACCCCAAACAAACAAACAAACAAAAAAAAAACCAAACAAAAAATAAAACGACCCCCCCCCCAAAAAAACAACAAAAAACAAAAACAAACATGCACAAACAAACAAAGAAACAGGGAAAACCCCAAACAAACAAAGTTAAAAGGAAGGTCTTTGATAGCATACCTATTATGTAGGAAAATCTGCTATAAAGTGGTGAACCAGGTTTTGTTCTTTTGGGGGAGGTTGGAATAGATGATCTTTGAAGGTCCCTTCCAACCTAAATCATTCTGAAAATGTGTATGTGTTTTTAGGAGGAGGGTGAGTGTGTGTATGATTCTACACCAAACCCAGGTTTTTAAACTTTCAGCATTATTCTCTTATCCAAATATCCTGTTTCAGCACTACCCCACAACTTCCTCACATTATTTGCATATGAATCTAATACAGAGTGCAGCACTGCCCCACGAGATATTTCCCACTTAATATCAATTTGGTGAGAAAAGTAGTCAGAGCCTCTAATCTTGATGGACAGCCTGAGGAGAAAAACAAAGGGAATATTGCTTTGGGAGATTTTACCAGGAAGGAGGAAGCCTGGAATCCAAATCCTGGTCCTGAAATCCCCTGAGGTTCTGTATTAATAAAACTCTGCCAAAATATATAGGACAGGCTGCAACTAAAATACACCATACTTTGTAGATGGCTGATGCTGACTAACCAGTACGTGTTAAAAAAATTGATCTACAGTCTGCTCAATACTAATTAATATTAAACTTTATGAGAATGCCCAGACAGTCTAATTAAAAGTGGTGGGGTTTATTTTGGTTTTTTGTTTTGTTTTGTTCTTGTTTTTTAAATACATCACCAATAATTCAGCACCAGTTAGGGCAAGAAAATAAAAAAATAAGAGGAATGAGTTTGTTACAAGATTCTTGTATTTCTTCAGAATGCTAAACAACATGAGTTTCCATCATCTGCTTTGTCTCCAGCCTCTGTCTCTAATGGGTCTGAGCAGACTGTTCAAAGTTCCAAGAAATTCTGTTGCTCTTGAGAGCCTCAGAAAGTACATCCCAGAAGGTTTGTTTCCTTTTGGTCTTTGACCAGTGTCATACAGACAAGATTAATGCTAAGAAGGGTTTGCAACACAATCCTCCTTATCTCTGATTTTGTGTGTCCATCAGGCTCCTGAAGACTCAAACAAGACTCTGGCACAGGGTNAATGTATGTAATTCATTAAAGGTTACCAACATGCCCATATATGTGTATATTATCAGAATGATAATCATAGCCCATATTTATCTAGTTCTGCTTTTCTATTGTGTCTTTTTCAATACAATACCACGTCATTGGAAAACTTTAAATATACTGCTGATACAAATATATGCAACCCCAAAGAAAAGGATAAAACTGCATATTCACTAGTAACATGAGAACTGACTGATTTGTGAGTTGTCCAGTTGATTTTTCCTCTGAGTTATGTTGACTCCTCTCTCTGTGTCAGCACAAACAATTATGAAGATCAAGGTCAACTCCACATTAACATTTGAGTAGAACCACTCTTCCCTCCTCTTTTGCTCCTCTGAGTTCATGGCATAATTTTATTTCTTAGGGAAATAAAGACAACTCTAACAAGTTTACCTCCACATTTCAGGTGACTGTGTCTCCCAGACCTCAGTAAATGTAGCAAAGCTTTTCAGGTGATTACAGAATCTGCATGAATTCAGACCAACCATATTTTTCATTAAATGCTGAAGGCCTAAGATATTGTGCCATATTCCTGTCCTGCTGAACTGGCTCTGACTAGGAAGATTACTGAGAATACCTTGGATACTTCATCAAATTGTGTAATGGCTCCAGAATACTTGATATAAACAAAGATTAGTGCTTGGCTGTGGCAGCACCCTATTTAGGCCAGTGCCCATTTAGACTGTTTTCCCTCTATTTCTTTGTGAGTTCAGGTCTGCAAAACCAAAACAGTATTTCAGCTGGTGCATTTCTAGGGGATTATTGTTCTTGACGGGTGGTTAAACATCATTCAATGCATGCAATGATTGCCCAAATATGCACTGCCTATTGTGTTTTAGTGTTTAAATAGAGCACTGTGAGGATAAGTTTGTTTGAAGTAAGGTAGTCTTAGCAGCAATGTTTATATGTGAAAGTGCATAAACACCATTATTTCTGCGGAGTCAGAAGTGGAATTCCTTCTCTAGAGCTGGTTCTCTCTGAACACGCGCTTAAGTTTTGTGTCATACCCAGCTGATCACAGAATCATGAAATTGTAATTATTAGTGACAGAGAAACCTATTAGGTAAGTCCTGTGGGGACCAGCAACAGAACCACTGACAGTAATCTCTCATAATAAATGTAGTTATACAGCTAATGTAAGTAATTGGAATTTTCTATCTCTCTATCCAGTTAATTCTGCCTGAATGCAGGCTTACGTTTTGTATTATACCCAGATGATCAGAGAATCCCAAAATCAGAATTATTAGTGATAGAAAAACCCATTACGTAAGTCTCCCAGGGAGCTGCATGGCATCATTGACACAATAATCTCTCATGATAAATGCAGTTATACAGCTAATTTTAGCAACTGGGTCTTTCTTCAAACCAATTTATTACTTCTGAGGCCATTTGTAGCTGATGTCACTACAAGAGAATTGTTCTGCAGCACGACTTCAGCTTTGTTAGTGAGGAAGGAACACGAACACTGGTACTGCAGTGCTGTATTTGGAGCAGAATATTGGCTTAAAGAGAATGGCAAAGATATAACAAATCAGCTTTTGTTCTTGTTTTTCCAGGCAGGATGTTTGCCTCTGCTAACTAATTACATAACCAATGGCTTTGCTTAGTCTTAAATGTCATGCTCTTGGTGGTGTGAATGGTGTACACAGCTACACTTGTGCCTTCAACACACAATATAGTTTGTGTTTCTTCCTCTTTTCCTGTGGATTTTTTAGGGTTGGGCAAAGGATTTATATCATGTTCCACTTGAAACTTTCCAAGGAGATGTGTAGGCTGTATCTCCACTGGGAAATAATCACAGGTGAAATGACTGCCAGTCAGTGTGTGTGCAGAAGTCCAACCTGCAGCAAGAGAGCCACACATAAATAATTTTCTGGGTGCCATGTACACACAGGGCTGTGCCTGGATATGATCAGTACAACAAGCAGCTTATCTCAGGATTTGTCAACCTGGAAATCATTGTCTCATTCCACACATTTCTGCAGAAAACAATGGGTTTAGCCACCCTGCCAAGTCAAGAGACTAAAGAAATAAATAAATGCTCCAGAGCAGGATGACTCTGCTCCCAACAGCCAAAGGTGCCTGAACCCCTGATGTGGAACTCCAGTTCCCCATGGCACAGTTCAGTCCAGTCTGGAATCCCATGAGCAGCATGATTTTGCCTCTCTCAGGATGGCAGCAGGTAGAAACAGGAAGGCATTCTACCTGCCTAAACAGCTTTTTCCTACATCCCTGATGGAAAAGTGGAGACAACAACAAAAAAAAAACAGGCTAAAACTGACCCTCAGGTTGTAGTTTGACTGAGTCCAGGCCCTGAAAATCTGTTGTGACCACATTCTGTTAAATGCTGACAGTGGGGTTCCAAAGTTGTTCCCAAACAACTGAGAGCTGCCAAACTTCTAGGCAGCAAGTATCTAATTGTGCCTCTGCTGTTAACAGGGCTGCATCTGCGTGGTCTTTTTGGTACTAACTGTAGAGGGGACTGCACAGACACCTTTGGAGTTGTCCACATTGACCAGATTGCCAGGAAGAGGAAAACCTGCCTGGTGACACCTGATCTCTTGGAGTTATCCTTGGCCTTTCCATCAGCTCTGTGCTTTGCCAGCTGGTTTGCTTGATCCTGTTACCAGTTCCTGCTGCTCCAACTCAGCTCTGTGCAGCAGTTTCCCTGTGGGAGATTAAAGCCCTCATATAAACCCAGTGAGGAACCGAGATTCTGATGCAATCCTCCTTCAGGTGTGAAAAAACAGATTAATCACTTCTTTTTATTGAGGCTGAAGGTGTCTGATCTGTTTTATTTAATACCAGACAGAGGAGTGCAAGTAAAGGAGCTGACAGCTTGGAGGAGCTTATGGAAGGGGTGGGAGGAAAATGAGGTGTCAGGTTTTGTGATTGTAGTGTCTGCATGTTCTCACTGTGATTATCTTTTGTTATCAGTGTTCAGAAAGAGTAATTTGAGGTCTGTCCTAGACCTCAGGGCATGGTGGCTAGGTTGATGCTCATGATTTTAAGGTGAAAGGCTGTAGGAAAGGCAGAATACTAAAAATAGTAAATAGTAAAAATAGTAAAAATACCATCCTCATAACACCTGCAAGAATTATATGTCACTTTGCTGTGAACAGTCATCAAATCTGTATGCAAGCTACACAATAGCAACTGTTAATTGAATGATTTTAGTAGGTAAAATGAAGAGAGGAAACCAAGATTTACACATACAAATTTTACAGTGATGAAAAATGAGACCTTCAAGTATGCACAAATAATAAAGACCTGTAGTTCTAAAAGACAGCCTAGAGCATAACATCTTAATATGTTCAATGAATGGTGATTTAGCAATAATTTCAGAATAATACCACTTTTTTTTTTTTTTTGCTTGTGCTGTATGACTTCCATCCCACACAAGTTCTTCAAGGTTATTGCACGTCAGAGGCCTTAACATATAGACACACAGCCTATATATGGACTAAAATGCAAGTCACAAACACCCACTTGATCCACATAGATGAGTTTTATCAAGTCAGCCTAACTAACTTTAGACCAACCAAAGAAACAAAAAAACAACCAGAAAATAAGCTGGTTATATAAAACAAGGTATACAAATTTAAAGAAAATAGGAAATATGAGTACTTCTTCTAGTTTAAAAAAGTGCCTAGTTCACTGAGAAAACAATACAGTGTCACACAGCTTTAGATAGATATTAGAGTTCATGTTATCTATGAAGGCTCCATCTCCAGCCAGCTGAAGGATATAGGAGCTAAAGGAGCTAAAGGTATGCTCATCTAGTTCTGCTACCAGTGTCTAGGAACTGTCCTTGTTTTTTACAAACAGAGACAAAATTTGATGAGTGGGAATAACCAGACGCACAGATTCCAAAACTGGGATGATAGCAAAGAACAGACAATAATTAGATAAAGGACAAGGAGATCTAGTATTTTTTTTTTTTTTTATGAGCTGCAAAATGAATGTATACAATATTTCAGGCAGATGATGCAGGTTCAAACAGTGGCAATATTAATGTTTTTGACCACTGTCATCTTTTGGCCTGGTGCAAATAAAGGAAAGGATGTGTTTTGTGCCTGGAGTAAGAGATGGCCTTGTTTCCACAGGGAGGAATTTATGCACTTCAGGTAAATCTAACACAGAGATAGAGTATCCTTGAGGATATAACACAAATTTGCCACATTCACCATTAAAAATAGTTTGCCAGAAGTCTTTGTCATAATGAGAAGCCTTTAGATACATCAGTGCATGAAAGGTCACACTTAAAACACAAAAATACACAATCATTGAAGAAGAATATTTAGAAAAGAAGACAGGCCTGTGGGGTAAATAAATTGGAAAATTAGGATGGCAGTTAAAGCCTTTTATAAAATATCATACAAATAACATATCCTGTAACAACAGCAACAAAAAAGCCTTTTCTTTGAAAATAATCCTGGTGGAAAAGGCATAGAGAAGATCTTGTCCTAACTGTATTGATTTCTAAATCCTGGCATTTGTGTTTTCTGGTACAGACAGTGATTAAAAGTTTTATTATGCCCCTCAGAGGTGTAACTTAGAGACTGGTAGCTACTCAAATTGTTTCCACAGAGATTCTCTGGCATGTTCAGACCCAAACACAGCCATTTTTCAGCTATTCAGTGGAATTAATGGAAGCTGTGGTAGCACGGCAGCTTTTGGTGGTACTGTGTCCTTTTTGACTTTGAAGCACTGCAGTGTAAAATCCCTAGGAAATTAAAAGCAGCTTGTTGAGGGAATAAAATGGGGAGGAAGACATGGGGGAGGAGGGGAGACTTCTGTGCCTGGAAATATCTGTTCTATGTGGGGGCTCAGGGAGTATTTTAAAAATTCTTTTATTAGTCACACTGTCAGCCCTGGATGAGATTTGTGAACTCTGTATGGTTTAGCTGAGACTTGTATTTGTCTAAAAAGTCACCCTCTGCCTCCCTATGGTGTAACATCTTCCAGACTTGCCTGGAGCTTTATCTGATATTGAAAACAGAGCAGATTGCATCTTTGTCTGCTGACAAGTGAAGAAAATTATCAAAATTGCTTCATGAAATGGAAAGCAACATGATACACGATTCTTCTTCTTTGTTCCTCAATGATTTGGTCATCCTTTCCTCAGCACTGGCATTTCCAGACTCCTACCATTGTGCAGATCACAGGGTCTATAAGTATTTAACAGTTCATCACATTAAGCTGTAGTAACATCTCCAAAATTAAAGGAAAAATGAGAAAATATACCCTGTCTGTCATTTCTGAACAGCTCTGTGTTTCACTAGTTAATTAATTTATCACTTTTCAGGTCAATTGTTTTTATTATTCTCAAATCAAACACTTTTTTGAACAGAAATTACATTGACATGTTTGTCTGACTGTAGCACCAAGATTTTTCTTAAGTTTAAGGAAACATGGAAATTGAATCCAAAATGCTGGCTGAACTTTCATGAATTAAAGCTCAGTTTGTGAGGTCAACGCACTCTTTAATTCATAAACTCCATTAAGAGCTGCTAAAATCCTCCTCCTATCTGGGGCGGCTTTCTTCCTAGCTTTTTAAGAGCACTGAAACAAATTCTGCTTGGTTTGTCCCACTAACAGGCAAGTCAAAATTCCTGTAAAAGTCCCTTCTGAAGATTTTTTTGCCCAGAAATGTTTTTTTGTGGGGGAGAAAAAAAAAAACCAAAAAACAACAACACCATCAAAATTTAAAAGTTAAGTGGATTATTACAGTTTATAATTAGATGACACCAAATGTGGGACATGAGTCAATGTGTTCAAGGACAGGGTTACCAGCTTGAGAGACCTAAAGAAGTGGAAGGAATAAACCAACAGGAACCTCGTAAAATTCAACAAATGCACAGTCCTGATCTGGGATTGAATAACCTGGTCTGATCATGCCAGTGAGCTGCACATTGGATCAGGGACTTCTGAAGCTCCCTCTCAGCCTGAATTATCCCAATCTCTTATAACTTGGCCCTAAGATTAATTTTGTTCTTTAAACACATTTATAGTCTTAAATAAACAAGTTTAAATATGTTTCTTTCATTAGATTTGGGGGTTTTTTTAACCTTGTAGTAGAAACATCCTAATTTTGAGTCACATATGACCCAGTTTTCCTTGTTGATTATGCTTGAACTCTCTGTTCCTTTATCTGGAGTGATATATGAAAGTATCTTGGCACGGGCTGTGCAGACTGAGAAACCCAAGGTCATGCTCTTGTTTTCTCTCCCCATCTGTCCTCTGATGTGAAAGTTTTATTAACTGCCTGACCTGCTGCAGTTAGTTAATAGGCACCAAACCAGTTTTCACTGCAAGCCCCATGTAAAAGGAAAATCACATTCAGGGCAGCTTTCTCCGATTTATCAGTTAAACCCAAGCCAAAGTTTGAAGCGGTTGAAGGCCGCAGAGAAGTGCGGCCTTCTCTGTCCCTGCTGTGTCCAGCGACACTGGGCCGCCATTAACTGAGCCAGGCAGCCAGGCCAAACTCATAAACCTTGGAGAAAACCAGCTGACAACCATACCAGGAAACTGCTAAGGGACTTTGGGCAGCTGTGATTAAAGAGGTGGAGAATTTGGGGCAGAATCAGAGTGGTTGTGAAGGCCCACACATCACCAGAGTGACAGGAGCAGCAGGGCCGTGGTGGCACCTCCCTCACTTCAGCATGGCTGCTGCCTCAGCGCTGCCTTTCCCACATGGAAATGGGAATGGGAAGGGCCATCTCTCTTTTCTTTTGTTTGGTGTCACCATCTATTGCTCAGAATCTGCTGTGTTCCTACCGAGGGTGCAGCTTGTCAGCAGAAGAGGCCTCAAGTTTGCCCTGTCCTTGCTGGGAAGGGTGGAAGGCCCATGAATGGAGCAGGAGGCTGAGTTCTTCTTGGGGAAGAACTCCTGGAAAATTTTTATTAACTAGTTTTTTTTAATTAGTTTTTATTAAAGTGGTTTATTTTATTAAAGAGTTGTCCAGGTATTGAACACTGAATCCCTGAGAGCAGGAGGCATATCTCCAGCAGGCTGCGTGTGCAGCGTGTTTCCATTTATATAAAGCAGCCCATTTTTAGGAATTGTGTGGAGCTGCCATTCCACAACACTGGAAATTTGCATGAATACCCAAGACCCAGTTTTGCAGAGTTTCACACCTTTGTGTAAGGAAGAGGAGAAGCAGCCTGCTGGACCCCAACAGCAGCATCTCTAGGCCAAAATCTGTATGGGGATGATATTAAAAAAAAAAAAAAATAACTGACACAAAGCCAAGCCTCAGGTTAAACTTTAAAAGTAGCATATGGGAATCCTCAAAAAAGGGAGGCTTAGCATGGGTGAAATTATAAGTGTTTGTGGCTGTTTTGCACAGTAATGAATCCACAGACAGCAGAGCACCAGAAACAGATCGTTATGCAGCTGCACCATCTCCATGGATTAGCGGGGGATCTGTGCTTGTGCCTCATCTGACAGAGAACTTTGTGGGGTAGTGCAGAGCTGCTTCTGCAGCCCACTAAATCCACAGAATAGAAAAACAATTGCTGCCATATTTAACTGCAAATAATGCCCAGTGACAGTCTGTGTGGGTGCAGGCAATTACCATGTTCTCCGCATGGTGTGAATTCCTCCTGTCACCGACGGCTGCAAAGCTCACTTGGAAGCCAGGTTTTTATGGGATGCAGAGTAGAATTCATGGTGGGGGAAAAAAAAAAAAAGACTACTCATATATTTAGCCATTCAAGTAAACCCTAATTTTTAATGAAGATCTATGTGGGGAAAAATTAATATTCTTAATCCTAATATCAGTTCTTCATGCAGTACAGCCTCATTTCCATTAAGGATTACTGCGAAGTGATTTCAACAGATTTTGAAAGGTGATAAATATTGTGGATGAGGTTCCTAATATTTTTTTCCTTTTAAAAACTGCTTTACATAAAACTAAAATGTCAATTATAGTTTTAGCCTGCTAGCTCTAATCAGACAGATGTATAAGACCAAGTGTCACAGAGAATATTTGGAAATAGCTGTCATTAAAGGAGAATCTTTGAAACAGTAATATATGCCAGAAATCAGGCATGTTCCAGAATAGCATAAAAGAACCAAGATCTCAGGTCTTGAAAGCCCCAAGAACTGTGAATAAATCTCATCTATGGTAGCTACGGTAAAATAAAGAAATTTGTGTCAAACCATTTTGCCTGAGCTACATGTAGTCATTTAAGGACAGCATTGCAAAACCTAAATATTTGTCTTCCTTGAGACAAGTTATGTGATATTTCCTGCAGAACATTTGCACAAAGAATCTAAAGATCCAGTATGAGCAGGAAAAAAGCCTGACATTAATCCAACACTTGCAGCTCTTTTTTTACCCAGGAAAAATCTTCCAAAATGTTAAAGCAACATTTCATAGCTGCAGATACAACTATTTAGCCAAGTTCCAAGGAAGACTAAATTAAATGCTGGAAAGAAAAAAAACAGAAGAAACCATGCTTTTAATCAGAGCTCACAACCTGGGAAAGATCAACAGGCTACATTTGAGAACAGATTAATTTATCCTTAGCTAATTACCCTGCAAGGTTCAGCTGAGCTGCCAGCACCACTAACAGTCAAGACATATCACAATGGATTGTTCTGTCTGTTTGATAAACTCATTCACTGAACACATTGATTTCTGGCTGTGCATGTACAATAAAACCTAGGCACTCCACAGAGCTACTACTCATCTCGTTCAGATCATTTTCTGCCTTTTTGTTATGGCTCATTATTTTCAACCCAGTTTTTGCATCATTCTTTCCAGTTTGGGGAGAATTCTGGCAGTCAAGACCAGTGTGTTCTAGTTCTTGCTCTGCTGCTCATTATCTCTGGAGTTTTAACAGCTCTGACTTCAGCTGGCCTGTCTGCAAAACTTGAATAGTATTTTAAAGTCTCTGGGGGTCTTTTAAAGTATTGAGTAATTCTCACAGTGAAACACACATACATTGCACAGGGACACCATTCATTTAATTGTAATATCCTGTGGCAAGCACACATTTTGATTTTGCTTTGAAATATACACAGAAAAAAAAATTTCATCATTCACCAAGAAGTCAGTGCCTTTTTTTGTCTTTTCAGTATGTAGAGACATCAAAAGAACTGAAAATTTCATGGAAAGAGTGTGAAGATCACACAAGTTTCCTTTTCTTTTTAAGTTTCTTAATAATGTACACATAAATATGGGAAAAATTGAAGTAATTAAACCTAGTGTAATTTATTTGACTTAACAATGAATAAATTGTGCTCTCACTGAAACTACTGTTTTCTGCAAAATCAGAGAGTGCTTTCACTCTCAACCCGTCATTACGATGGACATTAACAAGAATCAAATCAGGTCCTTTCTATTGAAAGCTTAACAGTTTGCTGAATCTTAGGTGAAATATGGTGACAGCTTGCTTTGAATGAAGGTACATAGTGAAGTTTAATTTGGATATTGTTCCCTAAAAAGCCAGTCCTTAGATTCAGAGAAGTATTCTCATTTTAATTTCAGTTTTTGTTAAACAGTAAGACCTTAAAGAAAAGCTTTTTCTTTAAAGCCTGAGATAAAATATATCTTGCTACCTGCAGAATAAGAACATACTTTCTCTTTTTAGAAGTATAACAAAACTAGAAAGCAAACATTCTTCCCACTGTGAGCAAGGAAAGAAGTATACTGTTCATTACACCAAAAAGGAAACTTCAAAAATTAAAAAAAAGTCTATGTGTTTTAGACTGTACTCTGACTGCTACTCTATAGCAGAAGAATTATAATCAGAATAAATAATCTGTAAAACCCCCAAACTCCACCACGTGCTGATGTTGGGTGTGTCAGCAACATATCTGAGTTACTACTTGATTACTCCTGTTGCACCAAATTTCTTACTAATTGAGACACAGCAGAAATATCAGTGATTATTAGTAGTCCCTCTGGTGTTGTGGTAACATCAGTCTTAAGAACTACATAATTACTGGGATTAAAAGTCACTGGTTTCATTCAAATTATGTTGAGAGTGTTTGGTGGCATTTTAGAACACAATGTGCGAAGTTCCTGCCTTTACATTGCTGGAGGCTAGTGTTGGCTGTTCTGATATATTCTTAAGAGCAGAGTAGCATGGTTCATGGCATTAAGGGACAATAACAGCCTTCAGCTGGCCTCTGGAACCACCACCCATTCTGTTGACATTATCTTTTGGCTTTCTGCAATTGATTTAAATCCAAACAATGGCGTTACATAATGTGCACTTCATAAAATTACTCTCATTATTAAAGCTCTCAGCTGACCTTGCCTGTGTATGCAGCCACTCTGTAGATGGTCTAGGGAGAGCCCTCAGATGAAGTTTTCATCAAATTCTGAAGGGCTACACCTTCATTTCTGCATTAATTCAGCTGATCTGACACTGAGGTTGGGCATTTGTGGTCTGACACCTTGCGAAGCTCTAGGGAAGCTGCTGTGTCCTCAGTGGTACTGTCACCATGCCTTTAGGACAAAAAAAGTCTGCATTCTAAGTTAACACAGGTTTTCCAGCCCAGATGTCCTAGCTTTAGTCAAATCCAGAGACATTTGGGAAAACTATAACAGCATATTGTAGTCTGTAGTCATCATTCTCCAATGTTTACAAGCCAGCATTGGGAGTCGGCTCAGGCGTCTTTTGTTCAAATGCACCATTAAAAGGTGTTACATTTTCAGTTAATAGTCCTTAGGAGAATTTCCTGGCAATTTGTTTAATCTCTTTCAGACTAGATTTTTGAGTTGTTGTTTTTTTTTTTTTTGGAGGGCAGGGGATTGGTACACAACATGTTGTGACAATGAGTTTTGCAGCTTGACTTAAATTTGTGTGTAAAATCCACCTTCTTTTTCATTCCTTGCCTCATAAGTACAATTAATGCATATTCATTCTTGAATTGGACAAGACAATAAATAACCCTCTTCCATTTGCCTTTTTTTTGTTTGCTTCATTAATGGATTTTTAGTCTTAATTGTGTCTTTCCTTAGCCATTTGTTTTCCAGGCTGAGTTGTGTGAAGAGGGAAACTATCTTTGTCGTTCTTTTGCCCATTTCTCCATAATCTTTGGTTCTACTATATCCTTTTAAGATGGTAAGGTCTTACAAACATAAGAAATACATACAATATTCAAATTTATACAATATTCAATGTCATATGTAACAATACTGTGTTATATATGGTAAAACAGGGATATTTTCTTTTTTGCTCCTTTTCTGTCGTGTTCTATTCTTTCTTTTATTGTTAACAAGAATGGAGATAATGTTTTCCCAGAAACAGATAAACTATCATTAACTTAAAGTTCCCACCCTGGTTGTTATTACACAACTTGGAGTCACTTGCTGCACATGTACATTTAGGATTTTTTTTTTCCCTGTGCTTTTATCGACACCGCATTTTCTCAGTTATTTTATTGACCATCATTTTTCCTTCTCTGCTTCCTTATAGCTTGTTTTTACTGACCTGAATGACTTCGATTTCAAGAGAAAACTGCCAGTCTTGTATCATTGTTTTTCTCCAATAATTTATTACCATGATGAACAGCTCGTACCATGTCATTAGGACATATTCCTTTTCTTTATAGGAGTGTGAACCACCTGTAACCCCATTTTCAGCTCTCAGCAGGGAAGGTCCTGAAATTCTCTCAACACTGAGCTATTTACACTGCAACAACTTTTTTCTTGGTCTTTACCAACCAAGCAGTTACCAAACCCACCTGAAGTTGCACATGGTCTAAAAATTACATTTTTTTCTTGTCTTAAGTATGTAAAGGAAAATCACAGGAGCTAAGGCCTTATCTAGCCACCACAACCTGTCATATTATCAGTTTAATGGCTCTGGGAATCACTCTGCCCATAAAACACTGGCATAATTCAAACAGTCTCAAGTGCTCAACTGTTTGATGCAAAACACACTTTGAAGTTTAATCGTGACCATAAATGCTTATTGCTTCCCCAACGGTGCACATGTTCAAAGATCACATATTCTGTGTGCAGTCCAATGTGTGAAAGGACTGGCTTAGGAGGGTTTCCCCCATATTTTTAGCTCATCTATGTCCTGCAGAGATTTCCTGCCCTAATAGGTCGTACTGATTTATTTTTTACTGTAGTACCCTTAGAAAAGTAGAATCCTGCTTTGTCATCTCGAAAGCTTAGTGGTACTGGAAACTAGAAGCTTAAAAGGTGACTACAGTGCAGAGGGAAGTCAGGAGAATCAGGGAGGAAGTGGTAATTTTACGATAGTAATTTAGACACTTTAAAAAACTTTAAAACTTATAGTAGTCCAATATAGTACATATAATTACACTGTAATTATATTGCAGTTACAATGTGTCCAATTATGTTGTAATTGCATAAATAAGGAATGTTTAGACCACTGAATAAGTATTTTAAACGTTTGCTTTTTCAAATTATTTAAACCAAACACAGGAATTGCAAAGACCTTCCTTCTCTCATACATCCTAATATATGTTATGAATTAGGAGTCTTTCAAGATCATTAATACAGTGGAATTGCATTTTCAACTTGAACTAAGAATTCAAATTCTTTTTACTATTTTTTCAGNAAAATACTCACAAAATTTTTTATTTTAAAAACTTAAATTTAAAAATGTAAGTTTTTAGTAAACCTTAACAGTAGAAAATTATCTTCCTATTCACACCACCATGTATTTGTCTTTCTTTATAAAGAGGAAACCTGGCTCAGGGTTCAGATTTGCAAGGTGGGCAGTCAGGATGCCATCAGAATAATATGGAGCATATACAAATTTGGGGGGGCTTATGTTTTACTACAGAGTGTAGAATTACGTGTATCTGCAGTTATCAAATTGTCATAATTGTTATTAGTTCCTATTTATTGATGTTATATTTTTAACATACAGGAAGTTATAATTGGGATAATTAATTCTCTTTTGTATTTGTAATCTACTGTTACAGTTGCTAAAATTTAATACGAAGTCTGAGTGCAAACTGACTGACTGCATGCCAGCTCAAAATAATGAATTTTTGTTTTCATTACATTCCCTTTTCTGGTTTCATCTTCTCTAGAGTTGTATATGCAGTCAACTCTTCTGTGTCATCAAGATTTTAATGAAATCACAAAACCCTTTAGAAATTTTAAACTTAATGTGTGCTAAGCCAAAGCCAAAAAACAAATTAGTATAATATGATGGTAGCACACACTTTTAAAATTCTATCACATAGAAACTCCTAAATGAAAAGCATCACAAGTAGATGGCAGGGGTTTTTAATACAAATTATGCAAGTTGTCTCTGTTGTCCTCCTGAAAGACATGTATTCCATGAGGTATTAATCCAGGAGATAAGTGAAAGTGTGCCATTGTGAGCTACAAAGGTGGGACTTTTCCATAGAAAACCTCAGAGGGAAAAAGATATTCTGGCTGGAAGGATGTCATCTGAAGGATGACATATTGATATACTTGTGGAGTCTACCTGCATGGTCTTCCTTCACACATAAAATTCCTTCAAGGTCCTGAAGACACATTCCTTTTCTGTCTTGTGAGCAAATGAACTGCACATTTTTCACCGAGTGTTCAATAAGGAGAAGTGTAATAGGATCCCCAGAGCTGTGCAGGTCTGGAGCGCATGTGAAAAAGTTTTCATGAGAATGGCATCAAAACTATCTTCTGAAAAATCCTCCCCAGTGTGTTCTCTGTGTGGCTTTTGCTCTCATGCTGCACTGCACTGCATTTTTAGCTGAACTGTCTTTGTGTGCCGCAGTACATGAGGGAAGAGACAGGTCAGGAACATCACCATAAGACAGAAGAATATGAAAATACAGAATTTGAACTACGTTCTGCCAGAAGCACATTAGAAGCTCCTGCAGAGACACAGTCATGTCAAACTGGAACAAAGCACCTTCATTTCAGCAAACTTCCATATTAACAAATATTACTTTTATCAAAAAAAAAGTAATAAAATGTCCCAAACTTCGCTATTTGCTGCTGCTTCATCATCTCTACCCTCTCAAGTGGAAAGCTTAGACTAGCAGAAATTACTTTTGGGGAAACAAGCCGTCTTTGCATCCAGAAGTCATTCTCACTTTTCTGTGAGATCTCTAGAGACCTGGATATTGTTTCAATTGCCTACAATAAAATCTGGTTTATTTGCATTGAATGTATTGCATTATATGCATTAAACGTATTAGCAATGCATGTGAAAAATTATGGGCTAATGGCATTCAGATTTCAGGCTCCTAGCAACCTGCTTTTCTCAACTGCTCTTCTTTGAAGGTTAAGTGTCTCTGAAGCACCATTTTATATTTCTTGTGGATTTGTGGGAAGGAGAGCTTTTAGCCTCTTTCAACCACTCCTTTAAGCAGCAGTGCATGAAACTATGGCCATTCATTTTAGTGTCAAAGAATGAAAAATTGCTGCCAAATAGATCCTTTTGTTTCCTTTAGCACATTTATACAGAACAGGTTCTATATTTGCTTTCATATTGTAATGTTTTGTATACATAGTGTTTATACCATGCCT
>VZTT01007479.1:38468-50713 GCA_013400855.1 Buphagus erythrorhynchus
TGAATGTTTACATTGTATATTTTGCCTTTTACTATTGTAGCTCTTAATTTTCTTAATTCCTTTCCATTCAAAAGACCAATTTGGAAAAAGCAGTGCAAATTTTCTTCGAGGCAGAAATGGAAAATACAGAGGCATGAGGAAAGAATTGGCATTAAAGCGTAGGTGGAATGGATCCATTTGAGAGAGGTCTGGTTTGACATTTCTATCATATCACCATCTTCTTGCTGATGGGCAAAAAATTGAGTAGGAAATCATCTAAATCCCAGCTGTGAAATCTGTCTGTGAAAAAAAAAATATATTTACCAGTGTGCTTACATCTGCTTTCCAATAGCTTCTAGAATTTCTCTTATCACCCACCTCACCTCCCCAGCCTTTGTCTCTTTTTTGTATTCATCTTTTCTTACTTTGTAGAATCTACACAAATCAGACAAGGAATAAATGCATTGTCCTGTACATAGAAGATCATAAACACAGATTTCATGCTGCTTTATTATCAACATCATTACTTAAAATCAGTTTTATATCTTCAGATAGCCTGTATAAATATTTATTATGTGCAGTATTTTCATCTTGAATTTTAATAACCTAATGCAAAGTTTAAATGTTAAGAAGTAAGCCACCTGGCTGGCCAGTACATGACTGAACCTACTTATGTACTGATTTTGAGTAGGATGTTAACAGAGGTACCCATCTGTGTACCTCATGCGTAGCAATAGGTGTATGTATTTGTTCCTTTGTTTAACAAAATTTATAAAATCTTCTGGAGGACAATGAAGGAATTTCTATGCTTTGGTCACAGGGCACAAGTGTAATAATTTTTCCTAGGTATTCTGCAATGCCTAAATTGTCTCTTCCAAACAACTCCACTTCCTGTAGTTTTTTCTCTCAGTTTGCTCAGATGTCCTGGTGGTTATGCTGGATATGAGTTCTGATGGCTAGTCCTTCTTCCAGAGTCACAGAATTTATGTTTGAGTTAGTTAAATGCAAGGTTTTTCAGCATCCTAAATGAAGAGAATTGACTTTTGATTTAGCCTGTTATTCAGTGGTTTTGCTTTGTCTTTTCTACATCTGGGAAAGAAGAAGCATGTTCCTCAAAACCAGGAGACCAGCACCCATGTAGTTCAACTTTGAATATTAAAAGGGATAAAAATAAGAGGCACAAAGAGGCATTTGGGCACTCCTTGTTTCTCCTTGCAGTCGTCTTCTTAATTCAAAGTTTGGCGAGAGGTGTGGGTTTGCATTAGATTCTGCAGGTTGCTTTTTGAGATGACAGATGTAAATGTAGTGCAGTGATGATGACAAGAATGTGAAAAATGACAGTGTTGGAAAGTAAATGCATTTATTCTTTTGTGTAGAGAGAACACCTCTGGTGAGCTTCATGATAGTGAAGTAGCCTCCTCTGCTATTGCCTTGAACTTTGTGTTACGGAACAACGTATGAACAGCAAAATGGTGTATTCTGAGCAGATACATAGAGAGACTTGCTCAGTCAGATTCAAGTAACTGTAAAGAAGACCAGTAAATTTAATGTCTGAGAGAAACAGAAAAGCCCTTCCTAACAAGTGCTGCAGCCTGTTCTGGCTTTTGTATTGGCATGCTGGTGATTCCTATTCCAGCTGGGGGATCGGCTGCCTGTGCTTCAGTTGTGTGGCAGAGTGACCAGGGCAACTTGTCCCTGCTTTTGGGACATTTACATCCTTTAATTGAGGAGGTAAATGTCCCAAAGAGAGTGAAGGATGTGAGATAAAAATATAGGGAATACCATTTCAGGTGAGATTGAGCTCTAACTGTGGAACCACACCCATGCTTAAAGAACAGAGATATAAGGCCCAGTGCAGAGCCTCCATCTGTCTCCATTGGCTAGAGTGTGAGCCGTGTCATCCTGCTGAGACTGGGCATGGAACTGTTTTATGGATATTGCCAGTGGCACTAGATTTCACCGTAAAAATGGACTTGTTCTGGGGACCTTCTGTGGAAGTGTTTCGCAGGTGCACTTTATTCTCTTCTCAGTATTTTAACTAAGAGAGGAAGTGATTTCCCTGGCTTCACCTAAACTAGGGATCACAGTTTAGTAACTGAAATGATTTTGTAGCTGAAACAAGAAAACTAAATGACCAGTTCATGAGTAACATCAGGAAATTGTATTTTAAATTTAAAATTGTCCTTTAATATTTCCTTCTCATTTTTTGGTTCTTCATATGGTGGGCTGCCTTTCTGAACCATGATTGCTGACTTTTCTGCATGAGAAGCAAAATCAGAAGCAGTGTGCCCATTCCTGTCTGGACATGTAAAACAATCCTCATAGCTTCCTTCATCCAACTCATGAAAATACATTTTTTTTCTAAAAGTACTTTATTAGTATGACTCATTAGAGAAGATTTCATTGTCCATTAAAACTGCTCACACTCAAAATTGCTGAATAATCATAAATAAAATGCTTAATGATGGTGAGGTTGAGATAAATTAGTGGGTTTGGTTGATATCAAAGCTGTAAATGTATTTTCTTTACTGCTAAATGGCTGTTTTGTACTAACGTTAATAACCATTGCAAAACTCCTCCTAAGAGCAAGGTGCAGGAGGTTTGGTGGTCCATTCTGTGCAGCATGCTGAATGGTTGAGAACAAGATGAGCAAAAGTGATGCTGTGTGTGATAAGACTTATCTGATTCCTAACCTATAACAATTGGCTCAAGAAAATGTTTGTGCAACTCAGAGGTAGCAATAGGACATTTTAATGACATTTTTATCATATCCTTTATCCTGAATTCTTGCAACTTTCATTTAAAAATATATTTTCTTGCAGTTCCTATTGTAGTATCAGTGTTTCCAGTTTGAACATTCAGCTCTGATTTGGTCTGGGGCTGTTTTGCAGTTGCAAGCTGTATGCTTTTCTCATTCAGAGGAAAAAATAGAGCAAAGAGTAAAAGACATAATTTAGTGATTTTTTCAATAAATACAGGAAACTGTGTGCAATGAATGCTTAATTTTTATTAACTGGAACCTTAAATCATAAATAAAATGTTATTTTGTAGACATGTGTAGTTGTGAAGCAGATGGAAAAATAGAAATGTGCCGGAAAAGTAGGTATTTGCAGAAGCTAATGAAGTTAATTGGTCTCATTTGGTTACACTATTTTCCCAAACCCCCCAAAGACTGGGCTTTTTAATTCTTTAATTAAAAATGAGTAAGGTATGCTAATATTATAACCTTTACTTTTTTCCAGCTTTTTATATACATACATCTTATTAATAGAACCACCCTTAGCAGTTCAGTATTACCAAGCACATTAGTAATCTGGAAGTTCTAAGGACGTTGCCAATATTTTGAAACAATAATTTAAAAATTAGCAATCCATGAGTTAATATATGCTTTAAAACCTTAATTATTATTTCCTTTTCCTGTTTCTACATGATTACAAAGAAAGGATCTGTTTTTCTCCAATTTAGAGAATGTAAATTAAAGTACACAGAACAGTTTTGGCTGTGGAAGGTTTTAATTTTAAATAGAAATATTTAAACCAATTTTGATTAACAGGGTTGCAAGCTAAGTGCAGCAAAATGCAGGGAACAGGCAACGTCAGTGAATTGATACACAAATACATGAGTTCTCCTAAACTGTTTTTTTCTTTCATGATGGGAGGGAAATATTGGAAAATATATGTTCTCCTTGCTAATGGGCATTGGAGAAAAGCAGCTCAGTCCCTGTGCTGTACAATGGGGTGCAGTGAACATCCACCACTGCAGCCCAGGCACCGCTGGGTGAGGGATCACCCAGCCCTCCATTCCACATGAAGTCCTCTGCATTTGGATGATTGAGTTTGAGCAACTACTTATGGTTTCAAAGGATTTGGATAATGTTACGCTGTAGGGTTGGAAATCTCTTTGAATACTGGGTTGCAAAGGGACAAAGACGTAGTTTCAATGCATTTATTAGGCCCTGGCTGTAGAAGCGAGGAACAATAAACCATCTTTTTTTAAGTTAAAAGATCTTGTAACAGGCTGCTCCAATAAATCCTGGGTTTAAAAAGTGAGGTACATGCTGCAGTGCTGAAGTTGTTTATTCATCTGGAGTGTATTAGGCTCGTGATTAATAAGAAGACATCTGCAATTTTACATAAGAAACAGAGCGGGCAGTTTGGCAGTTGTAAATGGAAATGGGGAGAGAAGAGCCAAACCTATACAAAGTCGCCTACTCCTCATTGCCACTGATGTTGATAAAAATAATTACTACAGTGGTTGAATATATATATTGATAAATTTTTTCAATCTGAAGGGCTCAGCAACCATTGTTACAAGAATTACACATCTTTAAGAACTAGTAGCTTTTCAGACAGCTCTATAAAGTGGAAAGTCATCTTTGTATGCCTAATCTGATCTCACAGGTCCCACACTGACATCTGACAAAAGTAACATACTTGATGTCAAATTTATACTGATACAAGACTTATGTAAACTAATTCTTGAAATTACCTCACATTTCTCCTAAATCTGTGAGCAAAAACGTCAATAGAAAAGTAGCAAGCCTATCAGAGACATGTCTTTCATAGGAACAATCTTGCATCTTAAATTTAAGAACACTTTAAAAAACATCTGACAAGTAAATAGGGCAAAAACTGTGTAAAACTCTGAAAAAGAAACTGTTGCCTAACACATCCAATGAATGTGATGACTGAGAACTTCAGTGAAACCTAGTAAGGTTTTGAGGGGTTTTTGGTTTTGTTTTTGGTCTTTTAATAATGGTGCACTTAACTATGCAAGTCTATAATTTGGTAGAGAAAATAGAAGTGTTGTCAGCAGAGTTTCAGACAAATTGGTTCTCAGTTAGAAATTGATTGGGAGAGCCAACAAATAAAGCATTAGTATTTATTTCAGGAAGTCACATGCATTGTTAATAATCCATAAAAGGGCAAATTCTGAACAATTGAACACCTCACTCCAAAAAAAATGTTGATAATATGACTCAGATGGTAGATCAGCACTTTTTGCAGCAGAAAATGACAAGTTAGTTCTTGCCAAAGAGCTCTTGATTAGGAGTACAGGAGTACAGGAAATTTTCAATATTTAGTGTTGAAAACTTGACCAAAACAATTTGATCCTCTTGGCACTGCGAACTCAGTCAAAGTGTAGGGCAATGGTGAAAAGATGAGAGGAGCTAGAGACACATCTGAAAGTTTTCCAGAGCTGGCTATAAGGCAGGACTTCACTAAGTTCATAAAATGGAGAGTACACAGGAATCATTCTGATCCTTTTGCAAGCCATCTATCTGCCTTTCATGACTCAATAAATGTCTGTAGCAACTCTTAATAAGGAAATGTAGGATTAGCAAAACAATGCATGCTGGTTAGCCTTCAAGGCAGTTACATCTGGAAGTGGGGAGCCATGCCATATGATCAAGCAGCTCTTTACAGACCATGTGCAAGTACTTCTGGTGCCTGTGACAAGGCCATTAAGTGCAGTTTAAGGAGTTACTCTGCCTACACCTGAACGCACTGAGACTTGATGGCCTACTGTGTAATGAACCACCGTGCATCCCATTTTAGCTGAACCATGGGAGAGGCAAAGTTTGGCCATTGGTGTCATCAAAAACATTGTTTTCACATCTGTATTTCCTTTATCATCCTGCTGGGCCAGCTGAAGGTCGTGCTGCAGTGGTGCCCTGCGAGGTACCTCCAGCCAGTCAGCCAGCTAACAGGGACAGAGCCAGGAGCAGTGTGCTCCCAGGGAGGAGCTCTCACGTTTGGAATGCAAGCTGTGGCTCAGTTAACCTTGCAGGCTTTTCTGGAAGAGTGACTTCAGAAATACGAGTTTGTTTATTTTTTATCAGGAATTAGTTAAAGATGTAACGTACATCTTAGGGTCTCTGTGGAGGAATGAAAACCTTTCTTTTTAGATATACATTTATTTATTTTTACGTATATATAAAATTACACATACATATTATTTTTCATATATATGTTAGCTTTCCATATAGCCACTTCTGAATGCATTTTGCATATCCAAGTTAAAGTATTTGTACTTGGTTAAAAAATGGTTTAGAGCTAATTGTCTTAAAATTAAATCACAGTGTGATTTTTCTGAAAATACTTGTCTGTGGGAAGTTAAAGAAATCCTACAAAGGCTCCTTCTAATGTAACTTACTGAGGAGCAAGAACTGTCATGGTAGCATATAAATGGGGCAGATGGAAATATCCCCTCGAGGCTATGGGACTTGAGTTAATAAACCTTGAAAAGTTACCATAATTTTCACTTTGTATTTTCCTCATGAACCCAAGTAATATAGCTCATTCGTTTTGAATATTACCACTAGACTCCCAGGCAATAAGTCTGATTTTCTTAAACCTTGCTTCTAACCAGATCCAGACCAAAGCTAAAATGCTTGTCCCATTAAAAGTTAATAGCAAAAATTCCACTGGCTTCAGCAGGGCCAGGACTTTTTTCCAAGACTTTGGATTTTAGTGTATTTGTTAATGTAAATTAAATTAAACAGCCTAGTGTTCAAAAGGTTGGCCAGTTCTTTTTCTGCTAATCCTCCTTTGTATCTGTTGGATGCATCTGCTAATATTTCCTTGATATAAATATCTTGCTAGAAGTTTCCTCAATGTGTTCAGTACATCACCAGTACCTTATGCCTACAATACACAGAATATTTGCTTTTTTGCAATTAAATGCACAGGGAAAGGGACAAATGTAGTTGATCTTATGAAAATGATCACTTAGGGTTAAAATCTTCATGTAATATGAGCAGGAGCTCATGATAAAGCTAAGTCAGCGTCACATGTTCTCTTGACCTCACATAAGAGAATCTGAGGTGATACAAACTGCTTCTTCAGAGGAATGCATTTTTTAGTTTGTGAAGGAAGCCAGCAAATTAGAATATTTCAGAGGCAGTAATTTGTATCAAATAGCAACAGACATCTAGAAGTTTTGTGTGGAAATAAAATGGTCCAGTGTGGGGATGATAAACCTGGGCTAAAGTAGCAGACTTTAGAGCCAAGGAACAAAAGCCAAGTAGTTATGTAGAAAATCTGGGGAGAATGCAGCCTTTCTTCAGCCATCCCACCCTCTAAGCAGCAGAGAGAATGTTGTACCAGTGCATTCTAAAATCCCAGCTCAAGGCTGAAGAAAATGAAGAAAACAGATCCTGCCGTAATAAAAACACATGTAAAATTCCTGGAAATGTTTCCTGTTACAGGCTGCCTGGTTAGTATAGGCTGCCTGCACATTGGTACAAAGTCAGCAATTGTCTGATGTTGTTCATATTTCTTTTTGCCAGGAAGATGAAGATCAGACCGGAAGGTTGTCGGTCTCCTTTGCAGTCATGTTAGGATCAGAAGGAATAAGAAAACTAATTGTCTTGATTGCGTTTCAGATTGTTTTGACTGGGACTATGCCCATGAGATAAAAAGCCACAAAACAGGCTTTTTTTCCTGCCACAGTAAAAGCCAGAGAAGAGCTTTTGCTTTGGAGTTGATACAGAGTAGTCCAAATAATATCCTGCAAGCCAGATCCGGACCACAGCATGATTCTTCCCAGATTACCAATTTTTTGAAGTGACCCTGTGTTGGGACTATATCTCGGCAGGAACAGCTGTTACTGGCTCCTCCGGATGGTCAGGATGCTCTTAGTGTACCCTTCACTCCCCAGCTCTTCGCTCCTCAAGCTGCCACTGTGTCCATGTTGTGGGTGAGGGCTCCTGTCCCATGACTGCAGACCCTGTCAGGTATCCAAGGAGCTGACCTAAAGCTGGCATCTGGCCAAGAGCAATTAAATCATTGGACCAAATGGGTAATACCTCATTCCAAGATGAGTATTTGCTTTTTTCCACAAGGCAGTCTTCCATTGCATCTCTTTTTTTTCTTTCCCTGTCTTTATGTGGGATGTGAGTTATCAGGGGAGTTAGAGGCTGCAGTTCCATTAGCTGGCTGGAGACATTGCAATATGTGATATTTTCATTTGGTCTGCTCTGAGCTGTGCTTGCTTACAGGAGGTCTGCAGTATATTTGCAGGCATGTAACATATGCCTCCAGTAGACATGTTTCAGAGGAGTGAAACCAGTGGTAGCACAATGTCTACAAGGCTGTGGAAAACAGGGGGGAAACACTTAGACCATATGCCTTGAGGCTGCCTTCTTAATGGGCTTGAAATAAAGAAGCAGGAAGTGTTCTGGTGTTCTGGGATGCAGAGAGACACATTTTCAGGTTAGTACAAGATACATGTTGGGAGTATTATTGACCAGCATTGTTCCTTCCCCAGCAAGAAGGGCCTTGGTTCTACGTCCTAGTGATGAATTTCCAGCTTATTTGAACAGTTTGTATATTTATCTTGGACAAAGACCATACTGCACTCATCTGGGCTAGACTACTGTAATGTGCTCCTAATTGTTTCCCTTGAAATTGATCCGGAGCCTCTTTGGTGTGGAAAACCGACATATTAAAAAGTGCAGCCCTGTCCATGTAGCTGTTCAAATTTTAATCCCCTGGTTCTTGGGCAGCAGCCCTGCACTCCATGTCCCTGTCTGGCAGTTGCTCACGGTTGGACATGGCTTTCTCTCCCTGGGCTGAGTCAGACACAGGCCGAAGGCAAGTCTTTCTTGTCCTTGGTTGTGGAGCTCCCTGCCAGAGCCCCTTGCTGGCTGCCTTTAAGGCAAGCTGCAAGCCCTGTTTATTTCAGTTGGCCTATCCATGACTGTTTTATGGGCTCCCTACCTTTGTTTTTGCATCTGCTACCCTTTTGTTTTTCTCTTTCCTGTAACTAGTCAGGAATTGAATCTTTTGGGGCTGGCAGGTCCCTTTTGAATTCTGTGTGTATAGCATATTGTAACATGCTATTAGATTTTGCTTTCTACTTTTACTGTTTTGCATTTGGCTCTTTATGCTACTTGGCTTGCAATTGGTGATTTAGAAAAGATCAAATAAATATATCATTGTGTCAAGTCTTATTTTGTATGAGGGTTAAATCCAGTATCCAAATATAGAAGAATGTGTTTATGGGGAAACTTAGTACTGAGAGAATTAGAAAGAAAGCTCCAATTAGAAGGCAAGCTAATTCCATGCCATTTGCTATACCATGTTTTCTTTACGAGAAAACTTCCACTGTAATTAGCAAGAAAGTGCAGCCTACCGGCCAATGCATTACCTAACACTGAGCCTGCTATTCAGTCTTAGGAATGGTTTGTGCTTTTATATGCTTCTGTGGAGACTGACGATTCTGTGAAGTCCAGTATCAGCAAAACAGAAGTCTAAACACAAGCAGAGCCAGGAAATCTTGTACAATAGATGATAAATAGCGATTTGGTTCATTGGCCACTTCAGGAGGAAGCATGTAAATGTAATCGTGGAATACAATGGTCTGTGCTTCAAATTTAAGCACTAGAATGAAAGTGTCTGTTTTCCATCCTGGGCAAATGATTTAACTGTTACATACATACCCCAGCCCGTGTACATGATGTTTTTATTTGTGTTATGTGGGCTGCCACAGGATCAGCAGAAGTTCAGGTCTTTATTTTAGAAACTGCATAGGACTCAGCAAAAAGACGTGTTTTACCTCACATTGAGATAAGTCTGATAACATCAACCAGGGGAATGAAACAAACAACTAGGAGGAAGAGGAAATAGCAGCCAAGTGCTATACAAAAAGCAAGGGTCTTAGTTCAAATATTGTCATCTGAAAATGGTTTATGGGCACTAAAACAGAGGAGTGAACCCAGGGGTAAGGTCATGCCACTTTGCTGAGCTTTGGGAATCCAGGAAGTTACATATCATCCATCTAAGGAAGTTCCACTTGTAAAATACTATCAAAGCCCAAGTCGTTTAGGGCAGCTTGGTCCTGCAAAACATTACAATTATTAATCACTTGACTAATCCACATTAATCAGTACAGCCTAGTAGCAAAATTATTAATCAGCTTGCTGAACTGAGCAATCCTGCCAAGAAATGAGCCTACTTGGAATTTTAAAATTTATGAAAGAGTGTAAAACAAGATGACTGGAAAAGGTGCAAACTCTTCACAAAATCAACTTTATCTCTTATCTCACTGTTTCCATTTCATCCACCACCGACAAAACCAAAAAACCTTGATGCCGGTTGGTATTTGGAAAGTAAAGTATTCATTCTGTGTATGTGGGAAAAGTGAGTCTCTCTTTCACAAACACAAACACAGAGAGAAAAATAAAACTAAGGATAAAAGTAGATGTGTGAGAGGGGAAAGTAAGTATTTGTTTCTTAATTGTGAGGAGGATGCTTGTTAGGCTTTTAAGAATAGAACATGTAAATGAGTACAGAAAGAGCATACAACAACCAATCCAGAAATTTAAATGTGATCAAAACATGTAAGATACTTTGGGAGATGTGTAAGTCTTTGAGGCTTCAAGAAGCCTCAGGGGATTCAAGCGAATAATCTGGTGTATATAGCACAGCCATCTCACTTGAAGTAAGGAAAAATAAGGCAAAGGGTAGTAAACAAAGTTTGACACGTATATTTCAGTACTGGAAGTAATAAATAATGGTTGTTAGTGGGAGCTGAGTGCTTCACTGACAAGAACAAGATGGCAATAACTAACTTGTCCCAGCTGAAGAACAAAATCTATTTTCTGTAGATAGATGGATAACTAATTAAAAATGTCTGAGCATCAACAATTACAAAATGGAGAGAAGGATCTTGGCTGTTAATGCTATTTCTACTGCTTCAAAATGTATATTGTCCTTACATTCCCTTCAAGGATTGACACAATCCTCTGCTGTCTTCAGACACTTGTGCCTTCTGTAGCACTTCAGGGTCCAAATGTTCTGAACCAGAGGAAATGGAAGCAGTGGCTCTGCTGAGGAACAGCCATTGCTTTCTAGAGCAGGTTGATGACACAGGCTATTGAGTCCTTACAGAGAATTGTTTGTCTTCTGGTTTTAGATGTCTTTAATTCCTCCAAATTACTCCTTGAATAATAGGAAAAAGGGCAATTTGAATTTCAGTGACAGATTGGACATAACAGGTTGCAACTATTAGGTCTAATTTTACCATACTGAGAAATAAAATTGCCTAAACATAAACATCGATCACTGATGCAGTAAATTAATTTGTACAGAAAAAGTAGTTTAACTGCAGTGCACATTAAACATAGAAAATTTTCAAAATTACAGCTCTCTGAATTAATTTGTACACTTGTTTACTTGTTAAAAGCAAAGCGTAACTTTTTTGATTGTTTTTTTCCTTCTCTTTGTGACTTTGAATTGTGAAAAGCGCGGACAATCACTGATTGTTCTTTTTTTCTTTTCCCCCCATTTCTGATCAGGTTAATAGACATACTAAAGACCTCTTTTAAATGTTTCATTCTAGCAAGTAAATCCAGCATTTCAATGGGTTTGAATTATGCTTTGTTAAGAACTGGTGATGTCATATAATTAAAAAATTTACGCTTTGGTTCAGCAACGAGTTTACATTCAAGTGTGTCCTCAGGCTTATTTAAACTGTTGAAGTCTTCCAAACTGTTTCACAAAAAATGTCATCTGTGTCTTCTTCCTTCTACTCCCAAAAAATCTGTACATACTACTTCCCCACATTTTAATATGGTATCTAGAGACTTAACATAGATGCTGGCCAACTTTTCTTCATTATGGCAGTTGCTATTTTTAATATGCTTATTGTTTTATAAAGTGGAAAAAAACATGCCCTTCTTGAAACTATGACTGTAACATTACCGATCATATGCAGTTGCAAGTGCATATGTAAGCTGGATAGAGGTTGCCTAAGTGACAGTGGAACAGGATCTGCCAATGTGGCTTATTTTGATGGTATCTGGTGTCTACTGTTTTCAAGGACAGTAGTTCGATTCAAACACAATTCTGATAAGTGGCAGGTTTTCATGTCTTTAATGCCCTGACAAGGGCATCACTCTCAAGAGAGGGAGGTGAAACCATTTGGATGAGAATTTCTTCCCCTCTCCTTTGTGCTGACTCACCAAGATAAAGGACAATTAATAGTGAACCTTCTCTGCAGGGAAAGTCTAGGGTTATCACTAATAAAAAGTGCTCATGAAGTGTTTGGACACAAAATGGGGAGAAAAAAATAAACATAAAAATGTAAAAAGCAGGACCAACACAAGGCTCAATCTACAATATGAATTTTTTTCACCTGAAATTATGGTGAATGATTTTTCAGTAGCAGCATCTGCAGCTTTTTAGACCTGGTTCTTTTCTTGTGAACTGTGAAAAGAAAGGACAAGAGGAATGTTGCAATGTTGCCTCTTTTTTTTTTTT
>VZTT01007479.1:51885-67679 GCA_013400855.1 Buphagus erythrorhynchus
AAAAAAAAAAAAAAAAGAAGAATTTCAAATCCAGCTGCTATTCTGCTCTGCCCTTATTTCCAGCCCTGACAGCAAAAGGCTTAATTTACTGTATTTCACACCAGGCTTCCATTCTACACTGAGGAAGCTACAAAGGGTTGTTTAAGATATAGGCTTTAACAAAGTGGAGATCTCTTTATTTTTGGAGAGGCCTCTATTTCAGACACTTATTTGTGCATTTCAGCAGGCTTTGGTGAATAGAAATTATACAGAAGAGAAAGAAAATTCAGCCTTTTACAAAGAATTTCACCTTCTCTTTTTTATAATTTAATCACCCAAATAAACCTGTATTAACATGAAAGGACTGAGTGAAGCAAATACATACTTTAAATGCAACTCTTACCTTGCAAAATTCCACATAGAGGGATTGATATTCTGCAAGATAAGCAGACGGTAGGTGTGACAGTTTCCATGTAACATCTTCATAGTACAATTTGGTCTTCTGAGCACTGTGAACTGGGAAATTTGTTAGGTTTCCCTTACAGGCTAGACCACCTGTATATTAATGGAAGCTAGGCACAACCTGTGCCTGTCCCATGGCATAGACATCTACATGTGCTTCCATTCAAGCAAACCTGGGGAAAACGAGGGTCAGGAAGAAAGGACTGTCTTACACAACATTTTGACTGCATTGGAAAGGTTCCCTAGATGCATTGCTCCCAGTGTGAGTCTGCTGCACTAGAGTGGCTGTAAGCATTTGTCTGCCATCCTGGTAAAAAAAAAAACAACAAGGTTACCTTTGCTCCAGGACATTTTTTTTAGCAGCTGTGCAGCACATCTGCACTAACAGTCAGATCTAAAAGAAGAGACCTTAAAATGGGATATAGATGGACTATAAGAAGCTAAATAGAATTGGTTTTCCAAAACTGGGTTTACCTCACTTTGGTAGGCACCTCTTCTTTTCATGAAAATTTCTCAGGTTGCTGTGGTTTGGTAGCTTGTGCAAACCATCATAGTGTGAGCATCTGGGTACCCACTGCCTTTGATCAGCCTGCTGCATGGAGAATGTCATACTAAGCGAGACTTGTTTGCCACTTTCAGCAGAAAGTGCTGTGTTCCTGTCTTCCCTACCTAGGGGCCAAGTAGGTGAAGTACTACATGGCATGAGGCCTTGATTCAGTTCTCTGAGTATCCTGAGGGATTCAAAGCCACGTTTCCTGCCTCTGAGCAGAGGGTCTTAAGTTGTCCAAAGGTCCCTTCTCCTGGAAGCTGGGCATGCCGAAGGAAAGAGTATCCTATTCATAGAACTGGTAGGAGCACATTTGAGAAGGAACTTGTTACCCTGTGGAGAAGTATGCTCATTTAGTCCAGGGGTTCTTGCAGTCTGGAACTCATGCTTAAGTTTATTTTTGTTTTTATCCAGTGCCTCTTTAATGTATAAAGAGCCCAGTACTCCCCTTTCCCAGCTGAGTGCCCAAGCTGCGAGGCTGCAGACCTTTTCCTGGTTCCCCCCCAGGGCCTCATGAATCCTGCTTTCTTTGCTTCTTGGGCTCCTGGAGACACCTAGGTCCCTTTGCAGATCTAGGTCCAGGAGTTTTCACCTGTGTAAATAAGACCTCCACCACATTTCTGTCATTCTAAGAAATAAGCAGTTCTGTGTTTATTTACTGTATTTAATTCCAGCACACTGTAAAATAACACTGATGTGTTTTTGAAAGCGTTAACTGCCTACACTGCTTTCGCTTGATCTTAATTTCCTTTTACTTTCCATTTCCTCGGAAAGATTTTTTAGCTATCTTTGCCTGGATTTCTTTCAGATGTAATTATTGACTCCCTTCTTTCTTTCTCTCTGCTCTGTATTTCTTTCTTTTGCTTCTCCACACATTGCCTTCCTTCTCTTCTCTGTCCTAGTTTAGCCCCCTCCTAACTGTCCTGCTGTTGCTGTTCTGATCTAAAGGCAATGAGGCAAAGAATTGGGGTGATTGAAATGCAGACACAAGTGGGATAGACAGGCATAAATGACAAAAAATGAGGGACCTTCATGATTAAACTCTAGATTTACTGAAAGAAGGTAGATACTCAAATCAGGACCCAAGGGGATGCTTGTCATCTCAGGGGATCCTGCTTGCAAATCCCACCCAGAGGCTCCATCTTTTGTCTGAGCCTGCAGCTAGGAACATTTTGACAGCCTGCCTTTCTCCCTGCAGGGTCCTGCAGCTGTGTGGGAATGGGGACTTAGAGGGCAGCTGTGAAGCGGGGTCTCCTTCAGCTCTTAGGGCCTGATCTTCTGGACCATTTGATTTTGGGAAGGAAAGAGAAATAATAACATTTCTCTGACTTAAGACACACTCCTTATGTTGTGACCTGGGAAAGAAAGAAAGTCAGCTTGTTTTAATACATATATATCTTGGAAGTTTGACTGGGAGTGCGTTACAGGGACTGCTGTCTCTGAGGCTTTCAAAAGGAGCTGCAGTGTGGGGGAAGAGGGAGGGAGAGGGCTTTTGGTCCTATTCATGGTGTTGCCTGGGGGAGAGCACAACCCAGTGAAAACAAAAGGCAGAGGGAAATACTGGGGTCCAGTGAAGAACCCTGAACTGTTATCCCCTAGTCATTTGGTGTTCTTAATAAGCAGTACGAATACTGTTATCGGCACAACAAATTATAATAATTACTCTCTAGCAAAAACCTGATTGACTGAATCACTACTTTTAGTACATGAGGTTGTTAATATACAGGTTCTTAGAAGATCATTATTATGTACAAGTTTGCTGGAGTATTTGAATGGGCTTTTGCTCTGCCATTATCTTGATTTTAAATGCAATTATTCTCAGGGTGTTTTTTTCTGACCCTAGCTTCAGATGGAACAAGCCTGGTGGTCTCTGACTCATACTGTACAAACAAACAAAAACAAGGACTAAAAGAAACAGCAACTTAACAGCAGAAGGAATACAGTGTAAATGTGTTTGTCACATTTAAGCAGTGGACAAATGAGCTAATTTGAATCGCTTAGTGCTTGTACAGTCACAACTAAACAACCCCTGCAAATTAATTGTGTGACATGTGATTCCCAATTATGTAAAGCAGTATAATAAGCTGTGGGGATGGTGACTGTCATTAGTTATATGTACAGGAGTGTGGAAAATTACTTATCCTTTCTCTTTGCCTATAGAAGCACAAAATGCCAACTTCCTCAAACAAGCAGAAGGGTAGCTGTTTTCTTCTAGTTGCAAATTGAGTTTTGTGTATGATTTGAAAGGTGGAGCAGAATATGAACTGCTTACATTTTCTTTAATTTGGCTGCAGAAGATGGAATTCATTGGGCTCCGTCTGTTCAAATGAACTTTAAGCAACAATCAAGGAAAACATTTATGCTCCTCTTTACATATGTAATGGTAATATGTCTTCTGAAGAAGACATAATGGAGCTGGAGCCTTAGGTTACCTTAGGAGAGCAATACAGGAATGTTAACTACTTATGTAGGCATTAAAGGCATTTTATAAATGTAAGCAGGTTTTTCCTGTGAGGTATTAAAGTGACTTATTTGTTGTTTCTATGAGCTGCCTTTCCTCTGATTATGAAATATAAAATGGGGAAACCTCCCTACCAGCTGTCTCAGTTCTTTTGGTCAGAAACCCCTGTATGTTTCTCCCCCAGTAATCTAACTGGTAACGCATTTAATTGGTGCTCCCAAAGCAGTTTTGAAATATTGATAGATTTTAAAAAACATCTGTGAATTATAAATAATTTTTAAAGTTCACATTTCTCTTTTGAATGCCCATTACAGAGTATTAGTTTTCAAGCCATTTAATAAGTTATGAGATAAATGAGTGAGTTTAATGTGGGGTCACTGATGCAAAAAAGATGTGATGATTATATTAAAGTTTCAGCTTTTCCAAAACTGTGTACATTTCTATTGAACGTAAATAGAGAATGTTATGTAATGAAGTATATTTTATTTAAAATTACTTTAAAGATTAGCCCTACCTTCTACTGCTATTAAAAACTTCAAAACTATAGCTTGTTTCAGTGACACATGTGCTAGGCTATCTGAAGCTATGTTAATCCTTAAACACTGTCCTTTGATCTTCTAGTTATTTAGATCTATTCAGCACACACCACAATATTGTTTTATTTCAGCAATATCTAACCTCTTCATTTGCTATTTATTCACACCTGCATATTCCCCTAAGATTCCTTATCTCATTTTCAGGGTAGCCCTGCAGACAATTAGTGGTGGTAATAATATAAAATGTGGCCAGCACTAAAACCTGAAATGGCCATTACAACTAAACTATATGATATATAATAACCACTCCACTCAATTACCTGCACAAAAATGCAAGGATTTAAAACGGTGGAGCCTTAGCATACATCCAGTTAACTGACCTACCTACCTACCTGCTATTTAGTCCTTCCTTTCTTACAAATCATGTTCTACCTTGTGGCATGCTGTCTGGTAAATTAGCAATGCTGTACATTTGTATGAGTTTTTCATCCTTTTCAATAGGTGTGTATAAGCACATATAAGTCTCTGCATTGGCATATGAACAGGTCTTTGACTGGTGGTAGGACAGCAAATAATAACTACATAACAACCAAAGGCATAAATGCCTACATGTGCATTCACAATCCACGTGCCTGTGGCAGTATGGAGTACACAGGTTTATGTGCTGCTGCCTGGTGTACTTGATTTTTCATTTTCAGTATCTATTATCATCCTATGTAACTCATTATTTTTTACCTGCTAAAGAAACCTTGCTGTTTAGTACTTTGGATGGGGTCCTGGGGGATAGTTGTGTCATCAGTCTGCCATTACTGTTATAGGAGAAAAGTAGTGAGAACATACCAGCAGGACTCAGAGCTGGGGCGTGTCTGTCCATCTCAGCTGCTGGGCTTTCTCTTTGGTCAAATCCAGCAGTTTAAGCATTTTGCCAGCTCTGTGTTACAGGAGAGAAAGAATTATTCTTGCAAGAATGGCTCAGACTGGGGAGATGCAGGTTCTGTTTCCTCCTTCACAAATACTACATTTGTAACCTGAGGCAAAACATTCCAGCTTGTCTGTGCCCGTTACTTAAGCAGCAAAATGGGGAAAATGGAGAACTGCTGCTTACAGGATATTGAAAATATTAATTTGTTCATGTGTGTAAACTCTGTTCTATCAGAGGGCCTCTATGTATTATGGCACATAAAGGTTAGCTGACATTTGCTTTAGGGATGTGGCCATTTGTCTAGTGGCAGCAAAAACATGTTTAAATCATACAGAAAAATAAGCCACAATAAAGCAAGTGCCCTGAAGTCTACTCCAGCAAAAGCATGTGTATGTCATATACCTTCCTGGTGGCTAAGTAACATCTTTCTGAAGCACTCCTGTTAATTCAGTCAGGGATAAGATCACTTTTAAGACCTCGAGTCTGCTGGGGTTGGCACATGAGAGGCTGGCTGGCTGCTAACTCCACAGAGGTGCTTTTGTGCTCTTGTGCTTTCCCCTTTCTTTCCCACATTTCATGGGATAACTCCTTCTGGTATTGCTTCACTTTTCTGTTAGTGAGCACTTTCCCCATCAATACTACTGAACAGGTGTTACTCTGCTACTAACTGAGTTTCCAGCTGTCCTTCTCCAACACAGACAAGGCAAAATTTCTTGTTTTGTCCTATTAGACAGACTAGAGAATTATCAAGCCTGAGATGGAGATCTTCCTTGCAGGATACGATAGTTTTTTTGCCAGAAGATGGTCAGGAAGGCCTGGCTGGCTAACAAAGACAGTCCTTCAGCTGCTGGGTGTAGTTCCAGTTTTGCATCCCCTTTGGCAGCAGCACAGAGACTGCTGCAGTGTGGCCAGCCAGCAGAATTAGGAAATAAGGACCTCTTTTATTTACTCAGGCTGCTGAATCATGGGCATTCCTGTCTGCTTGGAGAAAAGTCAGGCAGCTCTACTTTCCACTGAAAGTCTCAGGAGTGCTTGGTACTTTCATCTCAGAGTGTTCACACACTTGTTTTAATGTGCTTTATGGAAATGGTGAAATTCAGCAAGTACAGTTGGTGTAGGAAAACATCTGCACTAACTATTCACACACATTTGCATCTTTAAATAGACTTTTAGGCCTTGTAGCCGATTTTCAGCAAAGTTTTTTGGTTGTGAGTGTTAGAGCTTTCTTAGAGTCAGCGAGTGTGAAGTGACTGGTTCCAAAAATTAAAAATTTACATGGACATGTTAAGTGCATCACATTGAAACTCAGAATACTTGCCATAACACAAAAAAGGCATTTACAGTAAGTAGCACTTAGTGAGTGCTGAAGGAAAAAAAAAGGTCGATACAGAAAATATATTTTAAAACTCCATAAACACTCTGTCAAGTACCTGGAGCCCTATTCTGCCCTCAGATAGATGTGTACCACTCCTGGGAACTTGTATGTGTGCATCTGAATTAGGTCCAGAGTATTTTAAAACAGCTTGTTATAACATTAAAGATCAGATTTGTAACGTTGACATATAGCTCAGTGTGTAGGTGTCTACAGATTTATATACATGCAGCTGTGTACAGAGTAGCAGCAAACTGCATTTTCTATGAGAGTGATGGGTGAAAAGGTTTGAAGCCCTTTACCCCGACAGCAGGTCAAACTTTACCCCCAGAGCAGAGCTGGCTCTATAGTGATATTCGCTGGGAAAGCTGGAGTGGAGTCTGCATCCCAAGAATCTGGCCCGCTGTGGAGACCTTAAGTTCAGCTCCTCCATCACAGTTTTGAGGGCCAAGGCCTGCTCACCTTGTGCCTGTGCATGAGGAGTAGCCTCAGTGCAAAGCAGCAAGCCACACTTTGCTGCCCTTCTGAGGGAGATGCTCTTAGTGGTTGCACCTTAATTTTATGGGGCAGCATCCTTGTGGGAAAGGGTGGGGAGATGGCAGGACAGGCATTGCCATCACTCACATCCTGCTGTAGCAGTATTTACCCTTAGCCCAGGGTAACTACTGGTTACCCTGGTTGCTGTTCCCATATCCATTCCTCCCCAGTCCCTGAGCTCAACTGGCACATTAGTCCATTGCACACAATGTTTCCAGTGTTCAGGTTGGAGTCTGGACAGCAAAAGTCACTGCAGCGAAACATTTCCCTTCTTGCAGAAGGACGGTTTCAAATGCCTTTCTATGGATCACTGAGAGCTGATGGGCTTGGCTTTGGAGCTCTTTGAGTGAGGGCAGCCCAGGGTCTCTCCTTCCAGAGTACGTGGCCAGCCACTAGGGCCCCTTCCACACAGGCTGTCCCCTGCCCCACCATGCCAGGGGGTGGGGGGAGTTGGGAAAGCATGTTGGAGGCATTGTTAGGCTTGTACTCAGGAAAATCCTGTTGTCTTCCGACTTGTGGAATTCCACCTGCCTTGCTGGTTCTTCTGTAGCTCTGATATTGAAAGATTTTTACTTCTCAAGTTAAAAGGACACAAGTCTGACTTGTAAGTGGCTTGCTCTTCTCCCTTTTGCACAAAGAGAATTTCTCTGTAGAATTAGTACGGGCTGTGATTAAAAAACGCAACGGCAAAGCGGCACACATTTCCATTTTTCGGCTGGAAAGTAAGAACTGTCTCTGTGCCATAGTTACATTCTTCCCCCTCGGCTTTCCTTACCCTTGTATGAAAGCTGAGGAGACTCCCAGGCAAACAAGAAGAATTGGGTGGGGGAAAGGGGCTGCCATTGCTTATGCCGTGGTCACATTCCATGCTTGATCCTGCCCTGCTGCCAGCCCGACAGCCTGCTGGGATCCATGAACCGGAGGGAATAATTGTATAATAGGTAAAACCAGGCAGGCAGTGGCCACAAAAAGGAAGTGATTTACTGCTATGTCAGTGATGATACACTATTTATAACACTTATATATATTCCTCTAAACATTTTTACAATAATATATCATTTCTCCATAGGATATACATTTTAATACTAAATTTGGTTACGAAATATGTTGCCTAGGCAGTCACAGACTATTTTTCTTCACTCGGTTGCTTGACATAAATTCCTGTTTATCTGCCGTCAGTGGGTGTATGTCAGAAATATATTGGATTTTTAAAGAACAAAAGGTTTTCCCATTTAAAAGACCTAGCTGGAAAGATGCATTTAATATGAAATTTAGAACTGGAGAAAACGTTAACATATTTTTCTGTAAATGCTTGTTCCACTGTTTTGATCATTTCCAGTTTTAGAGTCAAATCCAGCAATTAGAAAGGGCAGTACACAGACTTACATTAAAAGTCTCCTGTGAATATTGCAGTCATTAATGTACCATCTTAAAAACTCACCTGACTGGTTTTGTTTGGTGTGTATGACAATGAGGAACTTTGCACATTGGGAAGCATTTTAGCAGATGACAGTACTTTTGCTAGAAGGGAGGATTTTTATGTTTCAATTTTTTTGATAAACAAACAGCATTGTTTTTGGTTCAAAAACATGGCACTCAGGCCAGAGGTTGATTTTGTTATTTAAATACATACCAGTAGTGCAGATTTGTATGTAGGTAGTTACAGATGTATAGTATGTGTGTGTGTGCAAAAGGTGTGTTTAATTTGTGAAACCCTCCTCTCCAAGACGTAAACAAGAGGATAAAAACCCCTGCAGTTTCCAAGTTATCCTGAAAAGCATTGTGTCAATGGGCAGGCATCCAGCAATGGTGTTTGGTTGTTTTCTCAGAGTTAGATGGTTGCCATCTGGCATTGATAGTGAGATGGCGTTGTCATCAGTTTCTAGATGCAGGAAAGGAATGAATCCTCATCTGTTTCCTGTGGATAAGCAAGAGGTTGACAATCTAGTAAAATCTCTTTACCTTAAAGTAAGCAGGCTTGGAATTTGTTTATATAATATAGTCCAGCTCTAACTTTTGTGTTGTTGCAGTAAATTTCTTGAGAGAAGGCTGGAGATGTTAAGAAACTTTCTGCTTTGCAAGAATACCTTTAGAAAGATATTTTTCAAGAGGTTTATTGTATCATTTTTCTGTAGAGGTACTGTAGTCAGTTTTACCCTTAAAAGGAAAAAAACCTCAAGTGTTGCCCCTGGAAAGGAATAGAAAAATTATTTGATGTACAGTGATCTTTCAAACATTCTTCTAATATTTTTAAAGAAGTTTTAGGTTAATATCAGTATGATCATTGAAGTATAGTTATCTGCATTTAAAACAAAAGGTGCAAAAACTGTACAGCACATCTCTTGAAAAAAATATTTACAACTTTCCCTGTTTAGAGATGAGGTAATACCATAGATAACTAGTCCATTTATTATCTGGCCAGCATTTTTGCTTTGTCTTTTCCTGGTAACTCATAAATCTTTCAGCTTTTACCATAAACGTTTATCATTTTTCCTGTTTCCAGTTTTTTACAAGTTGCTTTGTCTATGATCACCTCACAGTACAGGTTCTGCTGTACTGAGGAAGTTCAGCCGGCTGAGGCCTTTGCAAAAAAGGAAGAAATGGTGGGCAACCTCTTGAACTTAAAAAAAAAAAAAAGCTGTTCATGGCTGACCCTTGTGACACTTTCCCATTTTCCTTGATCCTGGTTGTTGGTTTGTTAGATTGTTTTGAACATTTAATAATCCAGCTGCCAGCTTTCAGTAACTGAATTGTATCATTACTGGAGAAATGTGGTTGCACTTTATTAGAGAAAACATCACTGTTTATATTGTTGTCCTGTTCCTCCCTTGTAATTTTTCCTATTATTGTTTAGAATAACACCCAAGTCTCTCTTAGAAATAGCCTTTACAAAGCTTCCTGTGTTCAGAATCAACTTCAAAAGAAAAAATACCACAAACCTGTGGCAAAGCAGGGTGAATCTTTTCATTAAATATTAGGTATGTGGGTTGAGTGTATTCATTTTAAAGCATCCCTGTAATTTTTTTTCTTTCCTTTGACTCTTCAGATGCTCACATAATATGCAAATAATTTTACAATGGATACAAAAGAACATTAAATATATTAAAATCTGCATTTTAATAAAGTTGTCAATGTATAATACATATCCTGCAACTGAGAAAGAATGATAAAAAAGCAATAAAAAGTTAATATAGGCACAGAACTATTTAATAACTTCTAATGTTTTACAATATGATAAAAATAAATGTGGTCTTGAAACTGTTGGATATCAGTGTAAGAAATGTTCTAGTCTGAGTTTAATGTTTTAGCTATTTAGGAGTAGCAGTCCTGCGTTATTCATATGCGTTTTCTATCTCCTTTTGACTCTTGGGATTAAGCTTGTGGGCATGTTTCTTTCTCATTTCAGACGGAGTGGATGTTGAGGATGACCCCTCTTGCTCATGGCCAGCATCATCACCTTCTAGCAAGGATCAGACTTCCCCGAGCCATGGAGAAGGCTGTGATTTTGGAGAAGAGGAAGGAGGCCCAGGTTTGCCCTATCCGTGCCAGTTCTGTGACAAATCGTTCAGCCGCCTCAGCTACTTAAAGCACCACGAGCAAAGTCACAGTGACAAGCTCCCTTTCAAATGCACGTATTGCAGCCGTCTCTTCAAACACAAACGGAGCAGGGACCGCCACATAAAGCTTCATACGGGAGACAAGAAGTATCACTGCAGTGAGTGTGATGCGGCGTTCTCCAGGAGCGATCATCTCAAAATCCACTTAAAGACTCATACGTCCAACAAGCCATATAAGTGTGCCATTTGTAGGCGTGGGTTCCTGTCGTCTAGCTCACTGCATGGACACATGCAGGTTCACGAGAGGAACAAGGATGGCTCCCAGTCCGCTTCCCGGATGGAGGACTGGAAAATGAAAGACACTCAGAAATGCAGTCAGTGCGAAGAAGGCTTTGATTTTCCTGAAGATCTTCAGAAGCACATTGCAGAATGTCACCCTGAGTGTTCCCCTAATGAAGACCGATCTGCTCTTCAGTGTGTTTACTGTCATGAACTCTTTGTAGAGGAAACGTCCCTAGTAAATCACATGGAGCAGGCTCATAATGGTGAGAAGAAGAATTCATGCAGCATTTGCTCTGAGAACTTTCATACTGTGGAGGAACTGTACAGCCACATGGACAGTCACCAGCAGCCAGAGTCGTGCAACCACAGCAACAGCCCATCTTTGGTAACTGTGGGGTACACATCAGTCTCTAGCACTACCCCAGATTCAAATCTCTCCGTGGATAGCTCAACAATGGTGGAAACGGCTCCTCCTATACCAAAAGGTCGTGGAAGGAAGCGGGCAGCTCAGCAAGTGCCAGATATCACTGGTCCTTCAAGTAAACAGGCAAAAGTCACTTATAGCTGCATTTATTGCAACAAACAGTTGTTCTCCAGCCTTGCAGTTTTGCAGATACACCTGAAAACTATGCATTTAGATAAACCTGAACAAGCCCATATCTGTCAGTATTGTTTGGAGGTATTGCCATCTCTCTACAATCTGAATGAACATCTTAAGCAAGTCCATGAAGCTCCAGACCCAGCACTGATTGTTTCTACCATGCCTGCCATGGTCTACCAGTGCAACTTCTGCTCTGAAGTGTTCAATGACCTCAACACCCTTCAGGAGCACATCCGATGTTCTCATGGATTTGCCAACCCTGCTGCTAAGGACAGTAATGCCTTCTTTTGTCCCCATTGCTACATGGGATTTCTTACAGATTCTTCCCTGGAAGAGCATATTAGACAAGTCCATTGTGATCTTAGCAGTTCCCGTTTTGGTTCTCCTGTGCTCGGAACTCCAAAAGACCCAGTGGTGGAAGTATATTCTTGTTCTTATTGTACCAATTCTCCAATATTTAATAGTGTTCTTAAACTGAACAAGCATATCAAGGAGAACCATAAGAACATTCCTTTAGCGCTGAATTACATCCACAATGGGAAAAAGTCCAGAGCCATGAGTCCATTATCTCCTGTAACCATTGAGCAGACCTCTTTAAAGATGATGCAGGCAGTTGGAGGTGCTCCTCCTCGTCCTGCCGGGGAATATATTTGTAATCAGTGTGGTGCTAAGTATACTTCCTTGGATGGTTTTCAGACTCATTTGAAAACACATCTTGACACTGTCCTGCCAAAACTGACCTGCCCTCAGTGCAACAAGGAATTTCCAAATCAGGAGTCACTGCTGAAGCATGTTACCATTCATTTCATGATCACCTCAACCTACTACATCTGTGAAAGCTGTGACAAGCAGTTCACTTCTGTGGATGACTTGCAGAAACACCTACTAGACATGCATACATTTGTGTTCTTCCGCTGCACCTTGTGCCAAGAGGTTTTTGACTCCAAAGTCTCCATTCAGCTGCACTTGGCTGTGAAGCACAGCAATGAGAAGAAGGTCTACAGATGTACATCTTGCAACTGGGATTTCCGCAATGAGACTGACCTACAGCTTCATGTGAAACACAACCACCTGGAGAACCAAGGCAAAGTACACAAGTGCATCTTCTGTGGTGAATCCTTTGGTACGGAGGTGGAGCTGCAGTGTCACATCACTACGCACAGCAAGAAGTACAACTGCAAGTTCTGCAGCAAAGCTTTCCATGCTATCATCTTGCTGGAAAAGCACTTGAGGGAAAAACACTGTGTTTTTGAAACAAAAACTCCAAACTGTGGAACTAATGGAGCATCTGAGCAAGTTCAGAAAGAGGAAGTGGAACTCCAGACCTTGTTGACAAATAGCCAGGAGTCCCATAACAGCCACGATGGCAGTGAAGAAGATGTGGACACATCTGAGCCTATGTATGGCTGTGATATTTGTGGAGCAGCTTACACCATGGAGACTCTCTTGCAGAATCACCAGCTGCGAGACCACAACATTCGACCTGGAGAAAGTGCCATAGTGAAGAAAAAGGCTGAGCTCATTAAAGGGAATTACAAGTGTAATGTGTGTTCTCGAACATTCTTCTCTGAAAATGGGCTTCGAGAGCACATGCAGACACACTTGGGACCAGTGAAACACTATATGTGCCCAATCTGTGGCGAGCGGTTTCCATCTCTTCTGACTCTTACTGAACATAAGGTCACACATAGTAAAAGCCTGGACACTGGAAACTGCAGGATTTGCAAGATGCCACTCCAGAGTGAGGAGGAATTTCTAGAGCATTGCCAAATGCACCCTGACCTGAGGAACTCTTTGACGGGGTTCCGCTGTGTGGTGTGCATGCAGACAGTGACCTCCACGCTGGAACTGAAAATCCACGGCACGTTCCATATGCAGAAAACTGGAAATGGTTCTGCCGTGCAGTCCACGGGACGTGCACAGCATCTCCAGAAACTGTACAAGTGTGCGTCTTGCCTGAAGGAATTCCGTTCTAAACAGGATTTAGTGAAACTTGACATCAACGGTCTGCCATATGGTCTGTGTGCTAGCTGTGTTAATCTCAGTAAAAGTGGTAGTCCAAGTGTCAACATCCCTTCAAGCAGTAACAGACAAGGCATGGGCCAAAATGAGAACTTGAGTTCCATTGAGAATAAAAGCAAGGCAGGGGGACTGAAGACTCGCTGTTCTAGTTGCAATGTAAAGTTTGAATCAGAAACTGAACTCCAAAATCATATTCAGTCAATCCACAGAGAGCTTGTTCCAGACAGCAACACTACACAGCTGAAAACACCACAAGTATCTCCAATGCCTAGAATCAGCCCCTCCCAAACTGAAGAGGTAACCCTTTTTTCTTTGCTCTTGACACCTTCCATCCTTTTGGAAAAATCCCCCTTTTTTCAAGCTGTTTTGTCACTTGTCATGAAATGCTTAGGCTGATCCATGTTACATTTCCATCCACAGCCATTAGCTAGTAATTAGTTGCGTCTTGATATGCTTTACATCTTGGATTGAATTTTGTGGAATAGGACTTATTCCAGTCTCCCTAGGATATTGTCTTCTGTATCACTGAGGAGACCTATCTTCATGCCAGCACAACTGAGATCTGGAATCTTATCCTAGCTCCCATACACACTGGAATCCCCAGCTAGGAGTTGTGCTTACGGCAGAGAGCATTAATGACAGAGGAGTAGACACAGTGAGCCAAAATGCTGGCATAAGGGGTTGATTTTTTTAAAAAAATATTTGTGAGCAATGAATTGAGGGTATTTTTGTTAATTGTGTTGTAGACTTTCATTTTCCCCTCTTATAGCATATTTTGATTAAGTAGAAGTGCATTTCTAGCCTAAGGTAAATTGGGAAATCAGTCCCTTGGATGCAACTGCTTGCTGTTTTTCTTTCCATTCCTGATGAAGAACATTTTGATGTCACTGAAACACCTAGGGCTTGTTGACTGAAATTCCATCATGCAGCATAACTTAGAAAGCACATATCAAACTTTTGAAAGATGTAATCTGTTTCTTCAGTCACCAGTGACCAAGTAATAATACCTCTATGTGGGGAGGTAGGGGGGTCATGTACTGAGGGAAGGAAATCTGGTTTATCTTCAGAAATTTTACCATTAGAACTTAGAGGTAATATTTTAGTCATGGTATCTTGCATTATGATTTAGGCATGGTATCTTGCATCTTGTAATTCAGGAAGCCTAAAAACACAGCACAAGCAAATTTTAAGAAGTAACAGCTTTTGTTTCAAGAAAGCTTTTAGCCTATAATGATATGAGCATCGCGTAACCCATTGCTGTGAATGTGTATGGATACCCTGTGGCTAGGGAGCTGCTGCTCTTCCATCACCTTTCTCACTCCCTGTTTGTGAGCCCATCTGTTGGGAAAGATATCTCTCAGCATGTCACCCAACAGTGTTTTGCAAACTGGAAGGCAGGAGGGAGGCAGAGAGGGAAGAGTGAGGGTACATCAGCATATGTGGACCAAGGGGTAAGTATTTATGGAACTTCTGAGAACATAGATGAAGATAGGGCTGGAAGAAGGACACTGAGATAGCACAGAGCCTGGAGTGCCATGAAGAGCTGAGAGTTCAGGATGAAGTACTAGGCAGGATGCACCTCCCAGGGAAAGGCCCTGTGCTTTCATAACTTCTTCATCTCTGGTTTGTGCATTGGGTGGTGGTAGGGGACACCTGAGGAATGGAATGTGGTGTGGAATTTATGGAAGGCTGTTAGACTGAGAACCTGAGGTCTAAGGAAAACCATCTTTTTAAAGAAGAGAGAAGTGGCTCTCATTAGCTGTGTTTTAGGCCACTGATGATCCCACTGCTGCTGAGTCTGAACCACAGGATTACCAGCTGCATGTTTTTGATAGGTTCAGAGTCATCCAGGTTTCTGTTTCTGTCATCTTGCACCGAGTGACTACATGAAATCCCTCTTCCCAGTCATGTTGGAAACCGATTCCTGCTACCTCAAACACAATCAGAATCGTGTTAAGTCAGTTACCATGCTAAGATGTTACCAGCTTGTCTTTCTCTTGCTTATAAACTAGACAAAAAGAGATTTGGGAGTCCTTTGTGGTGATGTAAGACCAGTTACCTTCAGTGTCATTAGTGTATCTTCCTGTACTCAGATCAGGTATAATCAGAGCTCTTAGTTATACTTCTAATTGGTATCATGTTCCTCTTCTTAATCTTTTTGATTTTTATATAAAAGTGTATCTAAGATGAAAAAGCTTTTTAAACTGCACATTTGTGAATAGCATTTGTTTCCTTCAAATCACCATTTGCCCCCCACCTCCATTCTGAGGATGTAAACTGAATTTTCAGTGTCTATGGTTCTGGTGTCCACATAGCAATGTAGACTTTCAGATTCTTTTCTCATGGGAAGACAAAGCTATCAAATTTGTGATAGAGCATTAGTAGTTCTGGAAAAAATAAATGCACATCTGTAAAATCCTGAAAGATAATTAATTTTCCTAGCAGATATTACTGGTTCAAATTCTAGTGATGCAAGAAAGTGGTAATGTGCAGATGTTTAAAACTGTAGATTGGAT
>VZTT01007479.1:76977-94496 GCA_013400855.1 Buphagus erythrorhynchus
GAAAAAAAAAGGTATATAAAAAGCTCCTGATTTTGCCTTTTTGTTAAAATCCAGAGAGCTTTAACAAAATCTATGATGGAGAAAAGAGACAAGAGTATTCTCTTGTGCGTACTTGCAAACTATTAATTTTATTGGGCTACATCTGTTGCTGATTGTTGGTAAAGAAAGTAGTGGCTTTATTGAATGACGATCTGTCTCAGTTTGCCTTTTTTTAAAAAACAAAGCAAAAAAACAACTTTAAAAGGGGAAAAAATACCAGCTTACTCAGAATATCAGCTTTTTGAATCTCCGACCTGCTAAGTCAAGCTCTATTGCATGTGCTTTGATGCCACTTCAACTGCAGAACTATCATTGTGATGTTGGTCATAGTTCCTCCTCAATGTCTGTAGTCACAGTGACTCTGACACAGATGCTGAGTGTTGGGTTGCCTCTGGATGGGCTAAGAGCTCTAGGGTTTCAGATGGTCTCAGGCTGGCCATTCCCTTTGGTTTTAAGGGCAATGTAAGTGGACAGAAAGGGGTGAGGATGCTGACAGAAAATTCAGTTGCTGACACAGTCAGTCCCAAATTCCTGAACACGACTCAGCACATACATGTGCACTGCTCAGAGACTCAGCCTCACCCAGAATCAGGCCCTCAGACAGAAAGACAGAAAGAAGTGTATTTGTTTTTTAGATCCCAAATCAAATTCGCAGTACTTTAAACTGTTTGTATTCATAAACTATGAAAGCCTAATATGAAGTCATTGAGAGAGAAAATAAATCTACAGCCATGTGATACCAGGTTTTAGAGTTACTTTTCTGATAAGTATTTCACTTCAGTACTGAGTTTGAAAGGCCTAGAGAGAGTTTAAGAATTAGAGATCTCAAAGGGAAGAGATGCAGTTTTAAAATGTGGCAAGATGTGGTTTTTTCTGTGTGGGATGTGAGACATTGCAAGCTAATGCTCTTCGTCAGCTAGGGGAGGGAAAGGTTTGTAACTAAGAGACATTGAAGACAGACATGATTAAATACAGAATCCAGAATAAAGGTGAAAGACAGAACAGCAGACCATGAATTCAAGCAGAATAGAAAAGTAAGGACTGCTAACATGAACCCTAGTATTTCTGACTCAATATATTTTGTGTATGCAATAAGTAACCATAATGAAAGAAATGAGAAAAAATAATGTTTCTTTCCATTTTTCATTTTGCTTACCTTATGGAGTTGATTGTATTCTTTCCACAGGCATATACATTCAGACCCTGTTATAATTTAAGACCCTGCTAAATGAAAACAGAACAGAAAAATACTCATAAAATCTCCATGAACATCTTTTTAAAAGTAATCAGGAAATACTAATTAAAGGGTTTTGTGTGACCAATTACAAGAGTTGGCAATTAGTCAGTTAAAAGGAAAAAAGCAAGATGACAGTGCCCCATAAGCAAGATAAATAACTAACTATGCAGTGAAACTGGCTAACATATGCTTAGTTTTCTAAGAGCTTAAGGTTGACAAAATAAACATCCAGGAAGGTAAGAAAGAAATCCTCAATTAAGGTACTGTCAAAATTAATCTGAACTCTGATGAAAAATGGCTAAATGGACAAAGCTAGGACCATGGTTGCTCTTATGCATCATGAAGGGCCAAGCACACTGCTAATGCTTAATAAAATAATGATGTAACAAAAAAAATCAGCTGGCAGCATTTGGAGTTAGCACTGGCAAATTGCTGTAGTTAGTGTGCAAATTTTAAATGTCTTAACTTGTTATTTTCATATGATTTTTGGATGCTGTTCACTTTCTCTTGTCAGGTTACTGTTATGTCAGTTTAAAAGGTTGAATTAACTCCACCCTTCATGTGAGGGAAATGGAGTGAATGACTGATATGATATGGGAGAAGGGAATTAGAGGATGTGAGAGGTGTGGTATCACTCGTTTTTGGCAACAGCAGGTTGTCTCAGCTCTGTTATTGATCCATACACTCAGTCTGTGCTGAAGGGAAAAAGCCTTGAAAGTCCCCTTCAGTAGTGTGTCAAGGGCAAATAATGTAATTAGGTGTAAACAGGAGGTTATTGGTGGGGTATCAGGTACACATCAAAATCATTTTTGATAGGGCACAGATGAAAAGTGTGAAAGGAGTATAGAACAAACTAGGGATGCCTGCAAGCCTAAGATTGTAGATGCCATGCATTAGAAGCTATAAATGATATTTTATTTCATATAGGGAATAAGTATTCAGTTAAAAGGGGCATGGGTACAGGAGATCCAGAAATGGTATAGGTAATCAAGGAAACCATTACTGTTAAACAAATGCTTTGTCGTTGAGCTAGTGGCATATCCTCCCGATGGAGAAGAATGAAGTACAGATTAGAGGTAATATAATGGAGTATAATATACAATAAATGACTTACAAAAATAACCATTCCAAAATTCTCAGTGAAAGGAGCTGAAGATAAAAGGAAACGTTAAGCAGATAAACTTGTGCTCTTTAAGAAGAAGTATCAACAACATGGGAAAAGGCCACTAAACAAACATTTAACAGGGAATATAAGGCTTATGCATGAAGTTACTGGTTTGTGAGCTTGATTTAAACAGAGGGGAACAGAAGAGGAAGGCTAATCAAAGACATGATAGAAGAAAGTTTGGATTTAATGAAGGATAGAGGGCAAAGATTCACAGAGGGAGGATCATGCTTAAAATTTTCAATAAAGAGTATTTTGAGAGAATAGCCACAAGTGCTGACAGAGAAGCCTATAAACATGATTTACCAGGGTTTTAGAAAAGCTTTTGAAACGGTATAGCACAAAAGACTAATCTGCTGGGTGAATAAGTATGGCGTAGGGAGAGATACTTTGTTTGATTAAAAAAGAAAAGAAACATGATCTTGGGTATGGAAAGCATAGGAGTCTTGTGAATTGAAGCAGGTTGGTTTGGAGGGGTGTAAATAATGGAAAGCGTTAAGAATCATTATTTGCACCAATTTTGTTGAACTTATGCAGCACATCAGTAGTCTGGAAGAAAGAATAAGTAGTAAGGTGATGAAATTCCCTGATAGTACAAAACTGGGGAAATGTCAGAACAAAATAGGCAGGTGATAAAATACTGAATGATTTTGACAAGGAGGTGGAGCATGAGCTGATAAGTAGCATATGCAGTTCATTTTCAAGTAATATAATGAGACTGGGGAATAGAAAAAAAAGAATGTATCAGTACTTCAGACAGTCATAGGGCACAAAAGTCTACACAGAAGTATTTTCTGCACACTTTTGAAGTACTTCTGAATAGAACTGTAAATCCTCTAGTAGTGTAGTTATTAGTTGTATTGCTTTATTAATAAAACAGAGCAAATAAAATTACGTGCACAGAATTGAAGTACCAATTGCAAGTTCATATTCCTGGACTGTTTATAAAAGCAGTGACATGCAAAGTGTCCACATGACATGGACACTTTGGGCACCTTTATAGAAAAGAAATTCAGAAAACTGCAGAGTGATAAGTGAGGACTGGGATGATAATTAAAGGTTTAGGTGACATTACCTATTCAAAAGGTTAGGAGACACATACATATGCCCAATCCAAAGCTCTTTAAATTAAGTCACAAAGAAGATTTGAATGCTTGAAGGCTTCAAAATGGTTGTGAAAACAGGAATATAACAGGGACCCAATGCTCATGTGAGACATTCGTCCAAGCAATGACTCTTCTATAGTGACTTTGGATGGTCCCAGGAATGACTTGGGCTTCAGATTTACATTCACCATAGAGGAGAAAAATTGGCACTTAGGTTCTTGACTGGAGGGAGTTCAGTGAAGGATTATGGGCTTGCTTATTGGAGAGTTTTTATTAAAAGATGAGGTGATGATGATGATGATGATGATGATGATGATGATTATAATAATAGTAATAAAAGGAAAAAGTTAAGCTACTTTCTTAATTCCATGTGCCTTTCTCCTCTGGAATAAATCTTTGTGAGTTTTTGCACAATGGCACAGTTTAGAACGTGTTGCATCTTCTCCATTTACTAAACTGGTCCTGTCCAAGTCCACACGGAAATGTACTGGCAAGAGCCTTCTGTGGCCCACACTTGCTGATTTGAAATTACTCTCTTACAGGAAATATGTGTCAGCTTTTTTCTGTGTTTGTAGGGAAGAATGACAATATTGTAATTCTTCTATCTCCTTAGGAGACTGACAGGTGTCCTTTGGGAAAAGCAGCTGTGGCAGGTTAGGGTGTGAGTGCCCTTAGCTGTCCTCTCCTCATTGTTGTGTGGAATGGATTTGCTCAGGGCTGTGAGCTGGAGCAGCAGGACCTGGGGTGCCTGTTCAGTCCTGCTGAGTCCTCCACATGCTGGTGGCTTGGGCAGAGGGGTGAGGGAGCTCAGCAAGAGTTCCCTGCTGCAGACAGCTGCAGCAGGACAAGGATGTCTGTCACAGCCCTGAGCTCCCTTCTGTTTAGAATCATCTTGCACTGCAAAGGCTGGAGACACTCGAGAGAAATTTAAATACCTTCTTGAATCACAATCCAATTTTTCTTCTGTGGTATGTCACACAAGTGCTTCAAGGCTTCTTTCCTTCCTGTCCAGACAAGGGGCATGGAGGTACAATACCTCAGGGTTAATTTCTGTCCTATTCCCCCAACTTTCCCCTTTTTAGGAGCACAGTGTGAGGAGGGGCTGGGTGTCCCCCCAGATCTCACCCTAGTAGGTAATTGGGATCAGCCATGAAGCACATCAGGACCCAGGAACTCCTATGAGCAGTTATAAGTCCCATGGCTCTGACCAAGCTTGTGAGACTAATATGTAACTTGCAGCAAACAAGAACTTCCTTAGAATGTGAAACATATGGAAATAAGTATGTGGGTTTTGTTCAACATGGTATGAAAACGACTGGGTTTGATCACTTTGAAAATCGAGGAGTAAATGGAATTTACTGAGTATGCTTTTAAAATAAAAATGTAATCATGCACAAGTTTAGACACTTTGAGATGAGTGTGTTTTCAGCTAATAAAAGTTGATGTCAACATTTTAGAATATAGTTGGTAACAAAAAAGAACTAGTGCTTGATCAAGCAGCAGTCACAAAAACAATCTTCCCTTCATGATAAAAAGAAAAACTCTGTGTGTGATTCTGCAAATATGTCAGATCATTTTGAACAGGCTAGTAAGTGCTAGTAAATTATTATTTTTTGTTGTTGTCAAATCACTTTACTTTTTAACATTTAACTTCAAAAAATCCCCAACCTTTGTGTGTGTTGTCTTTATGTACATCAGTCATAATTTTGCTGACAATTCTTGACATGCACTCTGCATTGCTCTGCTAACAAGAGAAAAGACCAGCCATTACATTTATGTTTCTTTGTTTTTCAACAAAGTCACATATCAGGAATAATGCTAGGGGTATGCTAATAAACAATACATAGTGCCAGTCATCAGGGAGTAAGAAATATTTTCTAACTAGTTCTAAAGGGAAACAATGTTTTAAAAAAAGGGAGAGTGATTGTTATTTATGTGATATTGTTGTTCTATATGTCAGCATCAAAAAGCATCTTGTAAAGAGCTTAGCATAATAAATTGTTGATCGTGACTGTCATTATTTAGAGGTCTTTGCTAGATCTAGATGTAGTGCAGTAAGGTTGACTTTACCAACATATAATAGGAAATCCTTAGACTAAATCTGATTTTTTACCAATGTTACCAGTACTGCCACAAGAACGAAAAAAGAGAAAAAGTATTTTATCTTTAAAAACATCTGGCTTTACAAATAGTAACAGTAAAACTAAGTCAAAGCTGGTTTGGTTTCTGGGTGTCCATTGATTTTTTGGTTGTCTACATAATGATTTAACTTCGTTAAATTTTGAAAATATGGTTAATTTAAATGAAAAACAGCAAAAAAAGCTTATGATTGTTTCCACCATGAAGAGACACAACACATTTTATTGTCATTGAGAAAATTAAAATAGCCTCTGTGTATGCGAAGCAATGGGAGATTTGTAAAGAGGAGCCCACAGGAACACTTAATTTCAGAGCTGACTTTGATTAGTCACTAATTTTTCAGTTAACTTGGTAAGGCAAAACAACATATGTTTGAAAAGTCTTTATATTCCTGCCTACAGGCTTGAAGTAGAAAGATACATAATAGATGGGCACTTTATCTGTCTGGGACAGGGCATCTAAATTTAGATGCTGATAAAAAAATCTAGCAAGTCTTTATTACTGTTTGGAGTCAGGTAAAAAAAGCCAACACCTTTTAAAGAATATAATTGATAATACCAGCTGAAAAAAACTCTTCACAAGTTAAATATATACAAGAGAGGCTGTATTTTTTATGCACCTTATCCAGTGAACCTTATTTCTTCTTCAACTAATATGTGGGAAATCTGCAGTTTTAATACATCTGTGCCAGCTTCTTGTGACTTTACATTCTTTAAAAAATATGTGTTTTTCTGTGTTTTTTTCTTCTTTTTGCTGATGTAGGCAGGGTGCCTGTGGCTGTACAGAAAGATCTGTGTCTCTTGAGTTACTGCCTTGATGTGGCAGTTCAGGGCTTACCTTGACTTTATTGCATCTTCAAAACAAGAATTGAGCTCTTCAGGACTGTTACCTTAGGACTTGAGTCCTTGATACTACAATTATGCAGTTGAATAATTGTATGAATCTGACTTTTCTCATTAGATGCCTGGATAACTGCAGGTTTTAAGTCTTATGAAGGAAATTCGAAATCTTACTTTGAATACACTCTTAGTTTTCACTTTTAAAACAATGCTTTCCAATATCAACTCTCTGGCCAATTCAGATCAAGAAAAATAATGAGAGAAAATGCAATTACATTTTTAGGATGTTGAAATGTCTTGGACAAGTTATATACCTTGTAGAAAAGTGAAAGAGCAGATCTTTTTTGAAAGACATCAAGACAGAAATGAAAAACATGTTCTGTGTACCGAATTGAGTAGAGTAATGCATTTCCTGGTTTATAATGAAATTTGAGCCACATACACCATGATTTTTAAGTAAGTCAAGCCCAATCTAATGTGGCCAGAAGGCATGCTCTCTGGCTAGTTTCCAGTCAGGCTTCCCAGTTTTAGTTCAGGCTTGCCAACAGATACTATTGAAGCAAATGCCCTAATACAGGACCTTTTTGTCCAGACTAACTGAGAGGTTTTCCTCCTTGAAAAATGGCAGCCTGATGGACCATTGAAAATGTGTGGTGCAAAGGAGATTCTGCAGCCCCACTGAAAATGACAGCAGCCTATTTCTCATTCCTGTGTTCATTTCCTGGCTTCTCCCTTGTTCTGTAGTGGACTTAATCCCTTGGTGTAAAATGAAGGATCCACATTGATTTCAATGTTGTTTAGCTTACATCCCATATATCCTCATTCCATTTTGCCTTCCATGAGTATGGTAGATGTTTTAGCAATATTGATGTGTCCATGGAGTTAGGAAGTTGACAACAATCTCTGCCAAGTTTCAGAAAACTCAAATGATAGGTATTACAGAACCTGCAGAGTGTTGTTTTTTTTATATTAATAATTAAGCCTTAATGAAAGCACTCCTGGAGAGCTTTAAATGACCACTGTGAACGCAGTATTTTGAGTTATAATGAAATTATTAAAATTGTATGTTTTAGTAAATTTCATCTACCCTTGTTTCTTTAGAAGAAGACCTACCAGTGCATCAAATGTCAGATGGTTTTCTACAATGAGTGGGATATTCAAGTTCATGTTGCAAACCACATGATTGGTAAGTGAACATTAAAACTTCTCAAAGACAAATAGCCATTTTTCTTAACTCATTATCACCATTGTCTCTAAAATTAAACAGAGATAAGGAGAAATTAATTGTGGATCCATCAATGATTAATCTAGGCATGATTGATTTTTTATTCATATTATTAGACTTGATAAAGCATTAGCATATTTTATTTTCTGCAAGGGCTAGTTTAGACTTCTGCAGAGAATTATATATCCACTGCCAGTCAAAACACAGGTGATTAGCAAATTAAACTTCTAATCATTTTTACATTATTGAAAACAAACTAACAGGAATGGTTAATGAACTGGATGTTAGCTTTCCGTAGAGTTTTAGACAGGTTTTAATTTCAGAAGTTATTATGGTAATGACACTACTGTGTACTTCTCAAGCACCTCAGTACCAAAATCAAAACTGGTGAGTTTTTGTCATTAGGAAACATAAATAATTCGAATGGCCATAAAATAGTATTGTTTTTTATGTTTGAGCAGTCTGGAAAAAAATCCTGAGTGTATCTGTGTACAATTAGATACTATAAATTATTTGAAAAAGTAAGGAATTGTAGTATACAGTAATGGAATACATTCTTTAAGGTACAAGCATTTAAAAAACCATCTTTTAGGATTCCTGGATCCTGATGTTTACAAAGCTGTTACAGTTGTAAATTGGAATAAAACAAAAGCTGCTTTTTCTTTGATATTCATATTTTCCTATTATTTGCTGATTCCCCTAGGTTTACCCATAATGTTTTCAATTTGGTAACTACTCAGTAATAGCACTAAGAGTTCTATCAGCCAATTAAATTTATCAAGCACATCATTTGCTCACTAATAAGATAACATTGCCAGGATTGTCTCCTGGTTTTTTTTTTTAGTCTTTTTTCCAAATTTCGCTTTTCAAAACAGAGATGTCACTGATTTTTTACTCCCGCTTCCCTTATGCTGGTTTTCTTGCTAAAATAGCAGAAAATCTTGCAAAGCACAAACCAAAAATATAGTATAGAAGCTAGTAATTATATATCCAACAGCAGAGAATTTGCTTGATTTTTCCGCTTTCCAGTTTGGTGGTAATTCTTCTTTTTCTTTTGAGGTAACATGCAGATTTCTTCCATGAACACTTAGCAATTTGGCTGCACTGTAAAAGAAAGTTATCTACCAAAACTTAATGGCCCATTTCTGTGGGTACTTTATTTAAGTTGTTACACATTTAGAGCATAAACATTTTATATTTTCATAAAAATGAATAAATGAAAATGACAAACTGGTTTTGTAAAGGAGACAAGCAATTTACCTGTTAGGTTAAGCCTTAGTTTTGATGTCTTGTGTTTTTGGGTAGGAGATAAATTGAACTGCTTCAGAGTATTCAATCTGTGTCAGTAATGGAATTTAAAAGTAGGGTAGAATTAAACAACAGAACTCGTAATTTCTGCTGTTTTATTTGAGTCCAATGTTTGAAATGTTCCTAATTGTAGCATATAGTAATGCTGAAACTTGATGGGGAATGTGGACACTGTTTATAAGGGATGATGATGGAATTGATGATGTGTTTGCTTGCTACCCACTTCCCAGGTTCCTCACATTTTTAGAATAGGAGCTCATTTATTTCATTAAATACTCAGATTTATTTTTCCCTCTATTTTCTGGATGAGTTTTATTAAAGAGTCAGAATGGGAGGAGCAAAATGGGGGGAGAGTCAGTAAAGCAGGACAAATCCATTTAGCTGGCTTCAGCTTGCAGATCTGAAAAGACGTATTTTCTTAAACTGAGCTATTAACTGCCTATGTTTAATTTCTTAAAAGCTGGATGAGGTTGAATGAGAAAGAGAATATTTTAAAACAATATTTAATTGTTTTGTCTGTGTTCTATCTAATCATGCATGATATTACTTCATGACATAACCATAGTGACACAGATTTAAATGTGCTTAATATAAAATCTTCCCAGTGAAATAAAGGAGCTTGCAAAACATGCAGGGAGATTTACCGGTCATGCATGTGGTAATCTGTGTTCAGTGAAAGATTCTTATCTGCACTGCCAGACTTAACAGTGCAGCTCCTAATGATGTAGCCTCGATTAAGCAAATGCAAGGGGATTTTGTGTTGGGGTGGAGTGAAAGCAATGTCAGCATTCTGGAGAGTTTTGAATGTGACCTCAGAATCGAAACTCAAGGAAAAATAATTTCTGATCTCCAATTCTGTTAGTCTTCTCACTACTAATTGGATTTTTTCCTCAGCTATCTTTCTAATTTCACTCTCCCCCCTCCCCTTTAATTTATATCATTGTTCACAGGCCTTTTTCCAAGACCACATTCTGTCTAGAGAGAAAGGTTCAAGGGGTCACATCAAGCTGTTTTTAACCAGCCTTAGTTTATGTACATCTGTAGGTATTCTTATAGTATTTATACAGAAAGGTAGGGAAGGTAAAGGGCTTTCTTTAATACAGAAAACATACACACAAACACATTTGTGTGAATATATATATAATATATCCAGTAGTTACCTGCATGCATATCAATATGTAGATGGAAATATATTAGATTAAGCACTGGAGTGAATATTGGCTTTTCACACAGCACATTAAACAAACAAAAAAAATTATTTCCTAAAGATATTGGTTCCTCCCTTTTTTACACGTATCTGATAAAATGTGTCTTCCTGCCCTGATTTCCTAGTAGGTGATTGGCAGAACAGGCTGTAGTGTCTTTGATTCTCTGGGAAAAGGAAAATAAGGAAGCTTCAGGAAGATACAGAGAAAGAAAGAAGTTTAAATGCAAGAGAGGGGGAAGGTAATGTGGCAAGGCAGGAGTCAAAAGTCAGATGGTGTGATAATCCCTAGATCAGATGTAGGGGCAATAAATGCCTTTACAGACATCATTGCACACTGTCAGGAGCTGCTATTTCCTCTCATAGTAAAATGTTCCCATTATCTGTATTGTGGTTATTGATGTGTCTTCTTACCTGAAGGACTCCATAATCATAATTCAGAGAAAAGAGAAAAAGGAGAGGCACCTGAAACATGGGACAAATGTGAAAGTGGAATGTCATCTGCCAAACTCCACTCAGAAATGAATGGGAACCACTGATAGAAATAATGCTCAGCCAGCTGAGGGAACCAGTTGCTACTCAACATCATGATGCAGTTTGAAAGCTTGGAAAAGTTGATGTCGTCCCATCTAATCACTGTGCCCCTTGAACACGATCCCTGGATGTAAACTGAGTTCATGTTGCTAACATCCACAGAGAGAAGTTGCATTATGGAAGGTCACTGAGGCAAAGCTATACTTATAAAACCCCAGTGTGAAACTTAGACTTTTAAATAAGGCAACTGGAATTACTTTGTTGGCTAAAATAGCTCCACTGAGGGTAGGTATTTTTAGGTTGTATATATGTGTGTGTTTTTGTCTAATCAAATATAATCTCAACTAGACATTTAGCAGGGGAAGAGGGATTAGAGGCTATTTGAAAAGCCTCTTACTCTTCTTTGTTAAGAGTATATAGCATTTTTACAGATTATATTATACATTTCAATCAATTCAACAAGAGGGATTATGCCACCTAATGGAAAATAAAATCTGCCGATGACCCAGTGAAGTGTAACCTTAAGTATCTTTGACAACAATGCAATTTACATTATACAAGTTATGTAATAAAAAGATGTCATAGGGGCAGCTTTCCTTTAGTAACTACTCATTTACTGCTACTAGAACTTTCCATTTTAGAACTGTTCTGCAGCCTTTAATCTAGTCTTCCCAACATCTTTATGATGGGATGGGGCAGTAAGCCTTTTCCATTGAATGGATAAGGACAAAGAGGCATAGAAGTGGAATCCCTTGCTTGCATTAAGTGAGCTAAAGTTCGAGAGTTCTGACTGCCAGATCTGTCCACACATTTCCAGACACTGTGCTTCATCAAGCAGAGCCCATGTTAGCTTAAACTACACACTGAGTCATGCTAGGCTAGGGGATGCTAGCAGACAGAAAGCAAGGCATGATGTGGGGTTTTTTAAATAGACCCTGTGTTTTGGCATTATTTTGGACCTAGATGTAGGCATGTAATTTTGTTTGGATAACTGTAAGGATAATTGCCAAATGAAGGCCTGCTTGTTGGTGTGTGTACTGAAATTTGTGGGTGAAACAATTTCCAGCGTTTGAGTGCGTAAGGAGGAAAACATAAATCCAGGGTTTTATACGGGTTTAGAAAGTGTTGGCATAAGTGGTATTTCTTCAGTTGTCCTCTTTCTTTTTTTTATCTGAGTGGAATACATAGCACTTTTAGCAGCTTTCTTTGAGAAAATTCTATTTCTGGGTACACAGTGTCTGTGGAAAATAAGCTTTCTAGCATTCCTTTGTTTTCATCACATAGTTTACAGTTGGCATTTGACCTGAGAGAGTAGGAAAAGAGTCTGCCATTGTTTGCGTTCTGTTTGATACACTCCGCTGCTCCTCCTATTATTTTCAATGTTATTTTAAGCAAACATGCAAAACATTGTTTCATCTTCAACTGATTCCTTTACATCTGGTGTATCTGATGCAGTGTGGTGTAAATAGACTAAACAGTTGCCATAGCAGTTGCCTTGGATTTTGCACACATGCATATACAGCGTGGCTCAGAATTGGGGGAGTTCAGGAAAGGAATTACTCCATATAAAATTATGGAGCTCAACAGCAGTAGTGTAAATTTGTAAGTGCTCTGAGTAAAGTGCTGTTAGGCATGAGATAATGTAAAGAGATGACATTGCCAAGAACTATTTATGAAGAGCTTAATTTTTTTCACTCTGATAATTCTTGACCAATAATTACCAGCTTCTAATTATCTATTTTAGTTAGAAAGAAATTTCTATCACTATGGAGGTTGGCATTGCAGCTAGCGCATAAATCCCCAAAGAGGTAAATGTGTTCCAAACAGCCACAAACAACTGTCTCATGAAACATAGTGAGCAAATTGCGAGCCGCTGGCTGTGCACAACAGAGCAGCACATTTACCATTGAGGACTGATCAGGCTGACAAAGAGAATGATAAAAGGGGGAAACAGCCACAATCTTTGTAGTTTGCTGCTACTTTTGTTGACAGAGAAAGCAAGCCCCAGTGTCATAGCAAGAACCACTGCCCCTCTGAAAAGCTGGGGAGTAAAGGGGAAGGATGCAGTATCTTTTTGAAACCCTAGTTTTGACAGCTTCTAAATATGTAATTTCTGATAAGTGAATACAGTTTTCTTTCTTTAACCTTTTCAGTATCATGTGTAAAACCCATTTTGCAAAATCTGTCGAGGAGAGTTTGTCTCTGAGTGAAGGATGTTATGTGGCATTGAGCAGGGTAGCAGATGTGAGCAGGAGGAGGAAGTGAAGGCAATGGAAAAAAAGGTACTGAGCACTAAAGTTAGAAAGCAAATGGGAAAACAGGATGAAGCAATCCTGCAGTTGACAAGAGGAATTCTAGTTTACACCAGTAAATAAATACTTCATCGAATCCCAAGTAACCAAATCTACACTGAAACAATTTGAGTTTAAAAAGAAGGGTACACAGAAAATGTGATCTAACATTCTAACTTCTCTGCAAAGAAATTTTACAGCTGTGTTTTAAAATAACAAGTAGTATGCAACCATTAGAAGATGCAAAGACACTCTTTTGTGCAACTCATGATTTTTGATTCTTCCGACGATGGTGACATAATATGTATATATGCTTGTGTGTTGTGTGGATGTGCATGTTTGCATTATGCATGTATTAACTGCATGCATAATAAACCTGTACAAATAAATCATCTTATTTGCCTCATGTTTGTGCAGTGTACATTATGGTACATAATGTGGACAACATCACTGATGTCAAGACAAAGGAAATACCTCAATCAGCTTTCTGGAAATCAGCCCGAGAAAATTCTTGTATGGTTGTAATAGCATGTGGCATTCACACATTCTATTATTTGTCTAATGCCTAAGGTCATTAAATCCCCATGATTTTCCTTTCACTTATGCAGAAAGCTGTGCTGAGCAACTAATACTTGTTGCACCATGTTGACCTCAAGTAATAAATCTTAAGAACATCAGTTTGATCACTCTACAGTACATCTGATACTGTAAAGTCCCTCTTAGCTGAGATTTGGAGAAAAAGGATGCAAAGATATAGATCTACACCCTAGAGGAGGAAGGAGGTGAAGACTTCTTTTTGTTAGTCTTTTTTACCTGGTTTTTGAGTAGCAAAAATTGGAAATTGTCAATTTATAGTGAAGAGAATGATCATACCCTTTTAGCATCGGAAAATAATTTAAATGCCTGGGAATCTCCTGTTTACAGGCAGATCTGACAAGAAGTTGTGTAAAAGTTAGAGGAAACTTGGTCACCTTGTCTGCAAAATGAGGAGGTGTAATTGAAATATCCAGGAAAATCAGCATTTGGAGTTAAATCTGAGAAAATGCAGGTTTATTTCATGAGGAGCTGGGTTACAAAATAGGCAAAATCTGGGCTGTTTAATACTAACAGGAAGCTACTCTCCTGTGGGCAATGCTGGCTTATTTGAAAAGCCCATAAAGGGTTTCTGCATGGACCATACAAAAGGGATACTTTCTCTTTAATAGCCATCTGTACAGGAGAGATGAGAAGTGGGCCAGGTCATCTCTCCTCAGCTGTCATGATATTAACGTAGGTAATGGAGCAAGCTCTGCGTTCTGCTGGGTGTTGTTTTTCATAGATGTTCATCGATTTACACAGATAATTCTATTTATTTCTTAGAGTTGGTCCAAGCAAACCAGGCAGAATAACAAACACCAAAGCATTTCAAATGACTTTATCCTTGTTGTTTTGTAATGTAACTTTTGTCTAAAAAATGGTGTCACACCTACTGTGCAGATGGCTGCATGATTTGTAAACCAGCCAAAACATTTAAACAAATGTGTGATCTGGGGATAGATTAAATAAAGGATAAAATGGAGTGTGGACCACAAATTCTAATAATCAGATGATTTTAAGTTGTGTGTGGTGTGGAGCGATGGTAGCAGCGATAGCAGGGAACGCTTGCCAATGACAGCAAGGTGCCTTACAGATCTCAGGATGGAGCCTGTGGCCTAGTAGGCCTCAGTTTGAGAGCTGCACATTTGCTGTACAGCTGGCAGCTCTGTATGGGGACATCAGATAAAACTTATGTAAAATGAAGTGTTATTGCTTAGTATGAAATTGCGTGGGGAGGGAATTTGCAGACAGTAACTGAAAACAGAATTCATGGTACCAATGAAGCAGACTGTAAATATGAAGAGGCTTTAATTATCTGCGCAATTTAACAAAAAATTCAGGATGTATTCGAAGTGGCAAAGGCAGCTGTACACACGTTCCAGCAGTACCGTTCACTGGGCTGCAGGTTCTGTGTGTCACCTGCTGGGGCTATGGGTGCCCCATCCCTGCCACTCCCTATTCCCAGGTGCTGGCTTTCCCCACTGAGCTGCTCTGCTTGGAGCTGGCGCTTCCTTTCAGGGGGTTGAAGCAGAAATAGCTCCTTCCTTTTTGAAACAGCTTTCAGGAAAGGCTCTCTGGGCTTTTAAAATCACAAATGGTTCAGCCAAGACGCAGTCTGCAAACAACCATGAATCCTTTTTTTTTTTGGGTGGGGGGCAGGGGAAAATGGGGGGCTTTGAACCTTGGACTCAAAATTTTAAGAAAATAAAATGCAATTGTCATATTATTAAATAATATTAGTAGCAATAATACAAATGATACTAAAAGGATCATCTGAAAAATGTCCACAATTCAGGCTGGACTTCATCCTGTAGGGAAATGAAGTGAGGTGCATGGAAGCTTTAGATTTTTCCTGCAAAAGTGCCTGTGGCATGAATAGCACTTGATGAACAGGACGCTATGGAAAAGCAGTGCCAGGCAGCACAAAAGTTGTGTCCTACCCTCCACCTGCTGTAAGATTCTCCTCCGAGCCATGGCTGTGATGCACTGTGCGTGTCAATACTTAAGCACCACGGGCTGAATTAATGGCAGGGTGTCAGCCTTCCTTTTGTTCTTTGCTGACCATTTGCACTGCGGGCTTTCTCAAGACCCACAGCACATTCCTTGGGCCACGTTTGGCTGTCAGCACCAAGGGCAGCCTCACCATTACCTTTCCAGACCGCCCCTGTTCTGAGCAGGGAAGTCTCCGATTCTTTAGGGGAGCTCATTCCAAGGCTTCTCCCTTTCCAAACTGCCCCTGTTCTGAGCAGGGAAGTCTCCGATTCTTTAGGGGAGCTCATTCCAAGGCTTCTCCCTGCGATGCAAACGCGGGAAGCGCAACAAAAGAAGCCAATACGGAGAGTGGGTGTCGAGCTCGAGCTGCTGATATTATTGCATTTGGTGAGCTGACGGGGTTTCGTAGGTCACCTTTAGAATTATGCCTATGACAGCAGTAGCTACCTGCCAAGATTGCAAGGTATCTCACAGCTCTCAGGATGGAGCCTGTGGCCTGGTAGGCCGCCGTTGGAGGGGCACACATTTGCTGTACAGCTGGCAGCACTGTATGGGGCAGCAGTGTGGGCTGTTAGGGAGCTGGAAAGGAGACAAGCATGAAATTTCCTCTAACCCCAACTCTGTTTTTCTGTACTGTTGGCTGCTTCTCAGTTCCTTGACAAAAAAACCAATCAGGCACCCTTTAATCCGCCTGTGATTACCAGTGGTATAAAAAGAGAAGCATAATGAGGAAAAATGCCTCGTTTTGTTGCCTTCAAAAGCCAACAAATTGGAGTTAACTTGACAGGAAGTGGCTTAATAATTAGATTATTTATTTATTCCTGACACATATCCCCCTGTTACTAGTCTCAGGAGATCCTGTAGATGGTACGATTTTCAAGCTGCCATTACTTCGCTGTCTTCTGTGAACAAAGAAGCTACTGTCTATCAGTCAATTAAATGCACTCTTTAAGCAGAGGCTGAGAAGTCCTCAATGGATAGAGCCCTGGGACATTGTGGCTGATGATTCCTTTCTCTGTACTGTACATCACACTCTCAACTACAGTCCCCACAGAGATGGAATAAAGTCATGCATTAAAATATCACTTGTTGATTTGTTTGCTAATGAAGAGCCATTGAAATGTTTGTGTGTTTCTGTGGCAAAATTGTTGATAAAAGGACTACTTGCTTGCATATCTTACTTCATCTTCAGGAAGTGCTTATTTAAGACTTACTAAAATTAAAGTCAACAAATTAAGGAAAAAACAGAGAGATGGATAATATTGGTTTACTTGCAATTCACATCAATGTAAATAACACTGAGGACAGCAAGAAGGGAGAAAGGGGAATAATAGTACTTCAACTATGTCTGTTATAATTTTCTTCATTAGTAAGAATAAGAATCCCTGATTTTTTTTTCTAATACAGTAACGAGCACCCATTTCAAATAATTAAAATGCTAAAGTATCAATTGTAAAATTAACCTGGACATGTAAGAAAAGGGGGGGGTGGGCTTGGGAGGGTTTTGTGTGGCTTTTTTTAAAAATGAAAAATAAGAGAATTTTTTTTCTATTCTTTGCATTTCTTTAGCAAAAGCTTCCATTACTTAGAGATCATCTGTTGCTGCACGTTAGCTTCTTAGCTGAGAAAAGTACAACCATACCAAGATAGTTACTAATGCTGGTTAAGGGTGCATGCTTAATGCAAAATCACCAAAGTTATTTGAAGCTGGGGCTTAATAATACTCTCTCTCACCTCCCCACCCACCCCCATCTACCCGCCAGGCTTCTTCATGGGATTTAATAATCTCTGCCCTTCCACCATTCTTCTTCCACCCACCAAGAGCCCAAATGGATGTGGATCACATTTTGTGATGGGCTGGAGA
>VZTT01007479.1:94515-107015 GCA_013400855.1 Buphagus erythrorhynchus
GGATGTGGATCACATTTTGTGCTGGGCTGGAGAGAGGAAATGTTTTTTAGGTTGCTTTTTTTTACAGAAGTTGATATATATGTATATCTGTCTTCACACTGAAAATCATTAATTGATGCAGGTCTTATGCTGTTCATCTTAAAGAGCTATATTTGCTCTGAAGAAGTACAGATAGTGCTGTAGCAGTTCTCAAGTGAACTAGTTCTGTTCCGAATTTAGCATCTGTATGACAATTTGCACCTACATATAGACCCTATAAGTACTATTATACAAACACACACACATATATCTATATATTTTGTGTATAGAGAGTCACTGCTTCTAGGATTATTGTTTTCAATGAATTTAACAACAAGCTATAGGGAATTAATTCAAACCAGCCTCAAATTGGAGTGTTTCTTATTCCTATCCTGTTATTCCAACTCATTTTATTAGAAAAAGCTTAGATACTCAGAGGTGTTCTATAATAGAAAATGAATTTGAAACCCATTCATTAATTGGTGATTAATACATTTCAGGATTAGTTTAAGCAAGGGCCTACCTCCTGCCCAGTCAAGTATGGTCTGGTTAATATCCAATTATCTGCACCTTCGTACTTATTATGTCTTAATATTTCGGATATGATAACCAGAAACTTGAGAGTAATGCTAATGAGAAGCATAGAACAGGAATTAACCAGTGGCACTCTCAATGATCCTTACTGAGGAAAGTAACTCCTTCAATCTCCTCAGCACAGTGGCCGAGCTACCACCTCACTTTCCTTAAGCACTGCTTTCAATTCAGCCGTTATGGGAGCTTAGAATTATATTTGTGTTAAAACCCTTCTTTTTGCATGCCTCATAGACCATCTATGGTCAAAAGATGCTCTGCACATCCTTTTTCACTTATAGAGTTACTTTCTTTAAGTGGAGCCCGTAGAAAATCAGCAGTAAAGTAAAAGGGTGATACCTCCTTTAAAGAAAAGCTGTTTTGCAATTGAATGCACCCTCTTCTATACATGGGTGTATGCACGTGTATATTTAAGCTGAACAGCTATCATGTCCTTCAGCTTGTAGGACCTGTGCTTCAGCAACCAGCAAACAAGATATACAGGTCTGCGAAATACAAAAATTAAAACCCCCTAATTCATAAATGTGAAACATAAATATTGCCAAATTAAAGTTTTCCATGCACAAAATTTTCAGACCCTTAGCATTCAATCTCAGGATTCTAGACTGTGAAGAAATTATTATATACCTTCCTAGTGAAACATGAAAATAAAACCATTGCACCAATGTATCAGTGGGGCAGAAATTAGTAATTCTGTCAAATGGCCTGAAACTAACGTAGCTATAGAGGTAATTTCAATGTATAGAAAGGAAGGAAGAGGAAATGTTCCTTTTTGTAAATTTTCTTTTGCTTAACTAAGCTGCTGTTTGAATATGTTGTGCAACTCAGGGCATTTTTTAGAAGCCCCAGAGGAAATGAAGCAGTGGGCAGAATGAAGGAGACCTGCTCAAAGGTGCAAGGCTACATAACACTTTTTTTTTATTACATGAATATAATCTGATAGTTACGGTACTTATCCAAGAGATTTTACAGAATATGCTGATCATGGTGTGTTGGACAAAGCTTCACTCAAAACACTGCCTCATTCACTGTGCTTATGATGAAAGGTACCACCCTAATGTTTAGATTAGACTGAATGATAAAAGGAGTAGTATATTTGTGTAATCAAAAGCCATCAGAAAGCACATGTGCAGTGGCCAGAGTTAAGGATATGCCTGTAACATCCTGTTTTGGTTTTCTTTTTCCAGTGCCTAGCCACACAATTCGAATTTTCTCTCACACAGCACTTTATTAGAGTGTTGAAGTTCAGGACCTCAGCAGATATTCTTAATATCTAGCTGTTTAACTAGGCACCCTTTTCCCAACCCTCTCACAGGCAACCTTCACAATGAACCCACTGTGCTTTTGGCTTCATTGCTTTTCATTGCACACCTATGTGAGTGCCAAGACACTGGATAACAGTGCAAAAATTCCTCTACCCCCCAAGCTCCCCAGATGAGACTCCTGCAGAGCACTGTGTAATTTATTGAATAGCTTGGGAGATGTTGATGTTTACTACCTCATTCAATTAAACATTCAGAGGCAATGCAGCCCTCCGTTTCCTTCAAAGTTTGGTTAAAAAGCCTAACCCAAATATCACTTAGTGCAAAGTGTGATTTGCAAACTGTCATAACATGATCAAATCAAAACCAATTTTCACCAGAGCAGTTAAATACTCATCTCTTCAGATGAGTGACATTTCCCTGCCAAATTTGAACTTTTAACCCACACTGCTCCTTATGTGCTGTTACTCTTCAAGTCAGACTTAACGGGGATGGTATCCTGAAAATCTTTTGATAAAAATGTAGCTGAGCTTAAAAAAAGAAGACTAAAATGAAAACAATAGAAAAATAAAAATAAATAAGTGAAAAATAAAATAAATTTCATTTATTTAGAAAACCTAATCTTAGGGATATTTCTTAATAATGGAAAAATTCTCTACTCTTACCTGCTTCTGCATTTGCTGTAGTGATGGAGTATGCCTAGCAGTATAGACCAGAATTGTACCGCCAGGAAAAATCCTTCATGGTGGTGCATGGGAATAAATTAGGTGACAGAAAATAGGACTCTAATTTCTATGATATGTCACCCAGGTTATCGTATTTTACATCAGCTGCCGCTTTTGTGCTGCATGTGCATCTCTTTCAACCCTTGTGATGGGTCCTCCAGGCCAGTCTTTTTGTGGGCTGGTAATTTTCTTTGTCCCCTTCAAGCTAAAGCTTCAGTAGGAGAAGGTTTCTTCTCTGACAAGAGAAACACTCTCAACACAGTTCAGCTGCCCTTTTTTTCTTTAATGTATCCTTCTTATTCATCTCCTTAAAAAGCAGATTTGGAAGGCTCTTTGACTCTAAATTCTCCTACACCATTATGTCTCACAAATGCAGTTAACTTTTCATAATGTTACATGGTCCCTCTCTCTCCTTTTGCTTTATGGCATTCTCATTTCTTGTTTGGAAGGGAATTCCTCTTTTTTCTAAGTACTGTTTTCATGTCTTTGCTTGGCAGGCTACAAAGACAATTTTCATGTCATTGTGTCAAAATGGGAGTCAGAATGGGTTCAAGTCTGTGGTGGTTCCAGCATTTCCAGTGACTTCTTTGCTGGACTAGAACAAGTCACTGAAATGTGAAATGGAGACAGTACTTAGCCACAGAGATTTTTTTCAAGACAAATTAGTTAATGTACATTCAGACTGAAAAGTGCTTTAATGCTGTAAATAGCAAGCTATTAAATAATTTGTGTTTTTTCTTATCTCTTGGCTAATGGGGAATTCTGCTGTTTGCCTTACAGCTCCTAAATTTGGTTTGTATTTCCTATCCATTTCAGGGTGCAATTTAAAGAAAAAATGTTCCTCCTCTTTTACTGTATCATCACTCCTCACAGATGCTGTCCAGCTGATACCTATTCTTTACATCACCTGCTCCATACAACAGAAATTGTCCTTCATTTCTTCCCCAGTCAGAACCAGTTAACAGCCAGAGAGTTAACAGAAATAGTGATGGCTTCTATGAGTCAGTAACACTGTCTTACTCCTACTCAGAATTTTTCCTTTGTCACTGCAATTCTGAAAGTTGCTTCAAAGTCCATCTACTCTGTGGGTCCTGGACCCCACACAAATCTCCTTCTCAATTCCTATGTATTCTCCTATCATATGAAAATTATTGTTTTCTCCCTCACCTAAACCAGTTGAATGTCTTTGTTTTTCTTGGCTGTCGTTAATTTGCAACCAGTTATAACTGTGCTTTAGTAACGAGTTTGCGGGTTCACACTGTAAAATGTATTGTCAGTCTTTAGCGTCAATTTCTTATTGTGGCATTCAGCAAAGTCTTGTAAAAATGACATGCTTGTGCACCTTCAGGAGAGTTTTAATTTTTCAGTATTCTCTGCTGAAATTACTTTTTTTTTAATCTATAGTTGTGATTCAGTACCAGCTATAGCTGGCACCACAGATCCTGTAGCTTTAAATAGTGTGCCTTTAATATTGCCCCCTTTGTATGCTGTATTATAATGAAGCAACATCACTAAATTGCAGTGAAGGGTGATTGTTGCATGGGGATGACTACTACACCTTGGGGTCTTTTTGCACCAGATTATTTCTTTATTGTTGTTATTACAACCCATCTTCTTTACTCTCTTGATACCGAACTTGCTGTTGGACATCCATGTAGCACAGGGGATCTTTAAAAACATTTTGGACATCAATTTGTCTCTTAGATACACACCAATGACTGTTCAATTCCAGGCTCTGGTATCCTGTGTGGCTTTGCAATACTTTAAGTGATGCCAGCTCAGTCTGTTCACATGACTTGAAGGGTTCTTCATGATTTGCTCTTAAAAAGAATTAGTTTGTTGCTGATAGAAGTGGCAGACATTTCTTGCTAACCATTTTCAGACAGGAGCAATACTAGATTTATAACAAGTGGAACATACTTTTTACCTTCCTGCTATTCCCCACACATTTTACAATACAGAAGAGTGTAAGAATGATTTTGCTTGAGCTGTTTCCTTTCCTTTTGGCACTCTGTTCACATTCAAAGAAAGAATTATACCAGTGATGTCAGTTTATCATCCAGTGCCATGACCACAAGGAACTTTCCGCAAAATTCATTTTGCCCCAGTAAGAAAAATTATTAATATTGTGAAGATACAAATATTTTTAAAAAGACACTTCCTTTTCAAAAATCTTTCCAACCTACAGTGGCAATGTCTTCACAAAGGTTTCAGCAAGGTAAGAGTGAAGATTTCTGCCTTAGCTGTAAAAGAAGGAGCCTTCATCCATGCAGGCAAGTTTTAACTGATTTGTCAAATGATGAAGTGTAGGATAATAATTTATTTTGTGTGTGTAGAGATGAAGAAATTGTCCTGTGTTCTATAGCTCACAGGGCAGCTCAGGAGACCACTGCTGACACACTTACTGGAGGTACAAAGAACTATTGTCCATTCCCACGTGTCCTCATTGCCTGATCACTTTTGATACATTGGATAGCAACCTTCCAGTCCTCCCTCCCACAGCCAGGAATTCAACACCCCCTACTGGCACTCTGCTAAGGGGTGGATGCAGAATCTACAGCTCTTTGCATGGCTTGCACAGTATCAGGGCTCCCAGGTGTGCTGGCCTGTGGCTTTCCTGTCTGCATTCTTTGGTGCTGTCCTTGCCAAGACTGTTCGACCAAAAAAAAAGTGTCCCAAAGCATGAGTTTCACAAGGTCCACAAGCTCCCTTCTGTACCTGTATCTGTGCCTGTCACACTCAGGAAAAGTTTTAAATGGGCTTGCGTGGCACCACGGTACATCTGGAATTGTAGTGAAAAGGTCTGAAAACGTGCAACTATGCATACGATTTTATTCACATGAATAAATGTCACAAGCTTCCTTTTATGCAGCAATAAGGCTGTATATGTTCTCAAGTGTTTGTAAGATTGGAGCCTAAATTGCCATTCCGGGTGGTATTTTAACAACATGTTCTAAATGTGGAAAAAATATGTGTCTTCTGTAATGAAGTCATCATCCCATTAAAGCATCTTTTTTCCCTCAGTGATACCAAACACAAATTTTGAGATGTAATTTGGACTTTTTCCATCTTTATGAAGATAGCCCATTGTTTTTCATTGCAAGGCAGCTTTTTGTTTTTTCAGTTTCTTCTTCAGCTTACTACTGTAGCTGGGTAGCATTCCCATTTAAATCAGGAATTAGATCTGACACACCTTGAATTGAACTATCAATTCTTTTAAAACTGACGCCAGTTCCACACTATTTGGTCGTACAAACTTCCGATTATGGGCCAGAGAGCATTGATTTCTAGCTGTCATTTCTAGCACACACACTGTAGAACTGAAATTTAAACCTTAATCCACTCTATAATACAATTAATTTTTAATGTGCAGTAATACTAATTGAAATAGCCTGAATTTAGTAAGTCACCACAAGACATTTTCAAAAGCAGGAGTCTCCACTGAGAGCTGGAAGGACAGATAATCATTGTTACAGTGTTTACAGAATAAATGCACACTCTGCAGGCAATTCCATGCCAAGAGATTTTTTCCTTGTTAGTTTATATTAATATATTTCATTGTGGATTTAAATCTTTTTTTCAGTGATTTCTACTGAAATACATCTGTTGTTGCCAACCAAGTTATTTTGATTCTATTTTAATGGAAATGTTTATTTTTATGGAACCTTTTCAGTCTTGCGTCTCTTTTTTTAACATGACTGTCACTGTATTATGTAATTATCAAATGCATTGTGATGTTCAGAGAAACTAATTCAATTTTCTACCTATGAAATGGTCGGCCATGCAGTTTCTATGTATGATAAAACAAAGCTGCATGTGCTCTACCTGACTCTTTTTTCCCTTAGGTTTGCCTTTCATATAAGCATCCCAATTTCACTGCATCACTTTTAATCTTCAGATGTGATCTTTTCAGATATGATCTTTTCAGATGTTTTACTGGGGAGGATGGAAAGGGGATTTAACTGCAGAGGAACAGATCTTATGCAATTAACCAAGAAGGGATTTAATCATTTGTATAATAGCAAGATGCCATTTATCTGATAAGAAGAAGTATGTCTTAGAATGCATCAATTCTTCTGATGAATGGGGTTGTACAGTATTCAAAGTGAGCACCAATGTTAAGTGAAAAAAAATGTCATGTGCTTTATATCATACTTATATAGCTTTCACATTACAGTATTTAATAAGCCGATAGTGCTGTTAAATATTTAGCAAATGTTCCTTCAAAACCCTGCCATATATTCAAATGGGATTTTGAGACATTTTACAGCACATAAGTAAAAATTATGCTTTGGTTCTTGAAACGGTTGTAACATGGCGTATTTCCTAAAGGAAGTGCAGGACAACATGGCATAAATACATTCAGCAGATTTCACACCAACAAAACATCAGAATTGATTCCCATTTTTCAGATTAAGAGTTTAAACTGACTCCCATTTTGTCAGAAGAAAGCTGCACTAAGTTTATTTGCATGGTGTTAAAACAGCATTATAGCATTTAGTAAAAACCCTGTGACTCACAGGGTGGTGTTCTAAAGGCAGCCTTACCAGTACATAGTTTTTACAATTAATGTGTTCCGAGTTGTGGGTGAGAGAAAAGCAGAGATCCAATTGTTGCCCTCTTCTGAGGGTAACTGTTCATGACTAGGTAGCACTTTTGGGTTCTGTAGTACGCAAAATAGAGATTTAATGACATAGCTGCAGCATGATGTTGTTAATCAAACAATAATAAATCATTAGAAACCCTGTCTTCTTTGACAAATGTCTCCAAGTTTCAGATCCTAGTTGTATGCTAATTAATCCTCAGTAAGTACTTGTATAATAATTAAATATCTTGCACTTATAGAACAGCCAAGCCTATTTATACCGTTTAAGACAGCACGTCTCTTGTTATCTTTGAAAGGTATGTGGGTTCCACATGTGTTGCAATGGGTATTCCTCTGTTTCTTGGGTAACTCCCAGATATTTGCCCCTGTTTGTGAGTAAGAGGAAGCTACAAAGGTTGGGCAAGCCTGTTTGGCTGTTAAATCAGTGTGTTTGCTGCTGCTGCTGCCCAGCTGCACGTTCCTGCCCCATGCAGAGGCAGCACAGTGCTTCTGCTGCTTGCACTGACAGGTCAGGGACAGCTTTGCAGGTGCTCATCTGCCTGGATTGAGGCTCCCACTCCGCTGTTTCCTTGGGATATCTCCAGCCCTCCTGTTCACTACTTAGTCTGTGAGCTTTGTGCACGTATTTGGGCCCGCTGAAGAACTGTATTTCCACATGTTCCTATAAAAAAATAAAGGCTTGTAGTGGTGGGTATGAGACATATTTAGTGTGGCACATAGTTTAACTCCTGAAGGTGAAAAGCAGTGTTCTTCTGCAAATGTTATTTTCTATTTGGATGAATTTAAATAATTTTTCTAATTTTCAGTTTGTATCAGCCACCTTGTTTTTTTTTTTTAATATTGTAAAAAAATTACTCACTTTGGAAGAAATACCAGTGTAGCCTCTTAGAAAATTATTTGGGTCTGCTTTAAAATATTTTTCTTGGGAAATCATGTTCATATGCATGGCATATTTGTTTAAGTATTTGTTTAAGTATTCAAAAAATTAAGGTGCTAATTGCATCCATGTGTGTGAATATATGGAGAGATCTATATAGTTATATAGGGTAGACATACTTAATATGCATAGCTTGTTGTATCTTGACCTCAGGTTACAAGAGTAGAAAATCCCATTTTCCAGCTTGTTTCAAATGTAGTAAAAATGCTGCTTCAGTTGCTTTATGCTACTCACATTGGGAAAGGTGCTTATACTGTGATAATTATCATCAAGGAATATTAATGCGTTCAGCATTTGTAACCCAAAAACTCATTATAGCTTAAGCTGTGCATCATCTGTGAAGAGAGAACTTTGCCAGAATTCGCTCTTCACAGGGGTTGCCTCCTGCTTGTGATGGAGTGGTCAGAGTATTGGAAGAGGTCACTCAGGCTATTTTTGAAAGCTCAAGTTTTGCAATTTTTGATTCACTACCTTCTGTCTAAGTAGCTTAGCATTCTTCCCCCACCCTCCAAAAAAAAAAAAAGATTTCCTATTTCTAATTGAATGCCTGGTGAAGTGCATAAAGCTAAAAGATTGCATCTCATTATGCATAAGAGGCTAAAGGTGTAGACATAAATACTGCACATCAAGGTCACAGAGATTTCAGAGTCCATATTCCATCACCATACATGGGATTTGCACGAGCACCACGGTCACTCATGCTAATGGGAACTAGTTGTTCTAATCCTGTGGTCTTTGTTAAGAATCTTGTTTCTTACTTGTGTAAAACTCTTGATGCTTTTGGTAGCAACTCACACTTCAATATTTATGTATTCTGAGACCATTTTGATTCCTTAATGCTATTTCACCATGAGAATAAGATTTATCATTTTTACACCTCTCTTGTCTTCCAAGTTTCTAAACCCACAGTTTAACAGCCTTCACATTTCTAAAATATACTTGAGCAGTGTGTTCAAAGCATCAGAGCCCAATTCTTCCCTTACTCAATTTTCACAACAATGTCCCCCAGTTGATTGAGCTGATTTACACTGATGTTGTTGAGAGGAGATTCAGTCCTTAGGCTTATTTTGTATTTTCATTAGTATATCTTGTTGTGAGAATCTATATGTTCTTGTACATTACACTACCCATATAGTAGTAGAATGGTTACAGAATAAAATGGCTGAAGTGTCTAGAAATAAATAACCCTCTGCAACAAAGAATTTCTTTTTGTTGATTTGTAATTGAAATCTTCCTTTCAACTAAACACTCTGCAGATGAATATCATGCTTCCACCCTTGGTCATGGAGACAGTAGCAGCGCCAAAATTGTGTTGTTCAGTACTGTTGTTGCTGGAATTTTTAATATGGCTGGGCTTTATTATTTTTCCTTCCCAATGCTGATAAAATGCTTGTCATTTCTCACTCTTAATACTGCTGCATGTTGCATGTTGTAGTTTGCTTTATATTAGGCAGAGAAGGCTGGCTTTTGTGGACTGCTTTGTTTCTGAGGTCAGGATGTGAACCTGGCCTTGCTCCTGGGAGGACTAGAAAAATCTATTTCATAACTTTCTGCAGGCCTCAAAGAAGGCTAAGAAAACAAAACAAAACAAAAAAACCACAAAACCCACAGGCTTAGTTTAGACCTGGTGAAGAGTTAGATTCATCAAGAGGAAAGCTTGCAGCTGATCAGCTTTTCTTGTCATAAAGAGTCCCTGCTGTCAGTGCACACTCCACTGATACAGCAAAGCTTTGGGGAGCCTTGTGAATCTTTTCAACACCCACGTATTTGTGCAGAAATACCTGACTTGATAATACAGAAAGAATCTGCTGAAGTAAGAAATTGCTTGCCTATTAAATCACCAAAATGAAGGGCTCAAAAAAGAGGTAAACACAGTCCTCATGAGCTGAGTATGCGTATTACAGGTTTGCCCAGTTCACTTACGGGGCATAACTTTGGTTTGTGCAGCAGAGTGCTAATGCCCTGTAATGAATGGCTGTCTTAAACCAAGGAGAGTTTCTCAGCAGGTGACAACATGGTTGATGGGAGATAATATGGTACCATATCTGCTGTGTGAATGTAAACTTAATAATCACTATGAATTTTGAGTAACCCTGCTTCCCTTCCAAAGAAGCATTATGAAAAGATTGCTTCCAAATCCTTCTGATACTGTTCTTGAGATAGATGTCTTAGTCTTTACCTTGAGGCACTGGAAATGAATGTATGCTCTTTGCAAGAGATAAGGGTGTAAACTTTCAAAGGAGTAAATTGTATTTCCATGTTTAAGTTCACCATTTGCACTTCATGTGGTGAAAGCCAGATGTGAGGAATTACTTTTCAACATTATTTCTCCATCTTCTATATCTCAGGACTTCTGAGTTATTATGCTAAAATGTTCTATTACACGTAATAAAGAAATGTTGGAAAACTAGAAATAGAGCAAGATTGCCTCCATCGATTTGGCTGCACTTGGATTGCTCCAGCTACATCTTAAATCACAAAACAGATCATCTTTGTGCAACATAATACTGTTACTGAAAAAAACAAACAATCTGCATTTGCTGATGGCATGAAAAATGAAACCATTTTCCAGTTTTAACAGTTCCTCCTTTTAATCGAAGGGAATGTGCTGGGATTGCTCTTTATCCTGTTTACACCAATACAGTGAGCTACAACACAGTGAGCAGGTAGGTGATTATGATGACTTGTGAGCAAATGCTTATGAAAAAGCAACTGAAATCAGAATGAGGGCCAGCAATTTTTTTTAATGTTAATATTCACTCCATACTTATTTAATTTTTTTTTTCAATTTTGTATCTATTTGTCAAAATTTCTATTAAAGTACTGTGAAATACAGGAAGTAAGCATGGACATAGCATCTGCTTTTCAGCCAGACCCTGAAAATACTTCCACAATTTTTATATTTATCTGGATCCTATTTCATGAATGAGGCTTTTTTTTTTTAGTATTAAAAATCTTAAAACTGTCTCAATTTTTAAAAACAATAAGCTCTTTATATTAAAAAACCCCACAGCAACATGCTTTTCTATATGATTTATTTTATACAAATCCAAAAGCTCAGAGATTTATTGTATGTATAAACTCAAAACTGAGAAGATTAGATATTGTAGCATGATGTTCAAAGGAGAGCTATTGGAATGGTAGAATTCTTGGCTTGGCTCCCTCTTCAGATGTAATTGCTGCTTCATTAGGTCTTGGAAGAGCTTCCCATGGTTAAATTTAATCAAATGGTTTAGAATGGCAAGCTCGTATGCTCAAAATTCCAATACCATTCAGAATTTTTAACAAGATTTCCCTCAAACCTTTTTTAAACAAATATTGCTTAACACTAACTGTAGATTCTGAAGTAATTCATAGTAGCTCATCATAATGAATAAAGTCTGATTTAGAACAGTCTGCGTAGGACTTGGATGCTAAAGGGGAGTCATCTGTTGTAGCTAAATCCTGCTTGCCAGTAGCCTCTGCAATTAAGTAGCAAGGCTCTGGTGCTCTTTTAGCTGTATTAGTGGGCAGCTCTGTGGGTTTTTTTCTGCGTATCTTTTACTTGTGTAGCTATATTCTAATTCAGTGTGTTTTAATTAGCTTGGCTTGCTATGTTAGCTATTTCAGTTGATGTGGTTATCTTGAAGGCTTCACATCCTTGAGCAGCAGTGAACTGCAGCCTTCTAAAGCACATCCATGGGGTGGGTGGGAGAGGCTGGTATTAGAGATTAGTGAGAAACATGAAAAAATGGTTCAAAATGACATGAAAGAGAAGAAGACAGTGTGAGGGGGTGGAAAGGAGAAATGGAGCCAGCAAACAGTGTGAGTATACAGGTCACCTTTTTCCAAAGCCAGTGGAAACACTGGAGGTTTGCAAAAGCTATACAGGTGCAGCACATGTTTATTCCAAAATACATGATAAGAAAAATGTAGTTAATGTTGGAGCTGTGGAAGGAAGGAGAGAATGGATAAATGAAAACACTGTTCACTTGCCATCCTTAACTTACTTCAAAATATTAGGCTTAAGGTAACAAGGGGATGTAGAAGAGGATAATGTTAGTTTATTCTTTTATTGACTAAAAATACTAATGCACACCTTGGCACATGAAGACAAGGTTTCCATTATGAAGGCCCTGCAGTCTGGATTTTGCAGAATGGTGTACTGTAATATGCAGTAGTGGTTTTAGAATACTATTGTTTATTTCTCTAAACATCAACTTTTAACATGTCAAATTAAAATGGTGGGGCAGATGGTGAGTGTGGGAACCAAGGAAGGCTGTCTAGATGTTGCTCTGTTTTTCCATTTTTCTTAATTTTTGTACATTTCTCTGTAGCAGAGACCCCAAATGAGAACAGGTTCTAAACTGCAGCCACAGGGC
>VZTT01007479.1:112015-114515 GCA_013400855.1 Buphagus erythrorhynchus
AAAAAACCAAAACCAAAAAACCCAACAAAGTTTCAAAGGAACGTTGGGAATTTATTTTTTTTATTCTTAAAAAATACAATGTGAGGACAGAAAAATGAGACCTGTTTAACTTGTGGAAAAAAGTCTGAGTGGGGATTTAAGAGAGACGGATTATATTCCTAAAAGGAAATAGGTTTGATGCCAGTCAGCTTTTTGAAGTAGCAAGTAATTTGAAAACAAAGGGTTCATGATTGAGGCTGTGACTGGACTACAGCAGACAAACAGTTTAGGAGAGAATATTTTTTTATAAAAAAGGGCGGATGGAATATGGAGCTTTCTGCCAAAGTCAGCAGTGGAAATAAGCAGGGGGAGTTGGACACATTTTTGGAAAAGAAGGGAGTACTGGGGTACCGCCACAAGCTATGCTATGGGAGCCAAGGTTAGGAAATATAGTTCAATTTGTGCATGCTCTGTTTATGGTAGAAATATGGAGCCTTCATGAGTTTTTCACCTGGTCTTTCATTTTTCCATATATGCCAGCATATTCTTGCTGCTGTGTATTAATAAAGTATTTTGTTTAAATCTTCTTTTTCGACAGTAGTATGCAGCAGCATCTGTGAGAGCAAGGTAAAACATAATGTAGGTTTCAGTTACTACTGTGTAGTATTCAGAAAAATGTTAGCTGTATGACATTGATGGCTAGAATTAATTTTTTTTTGTACATTAAGGTGTAACAGCTTGATAGTAAATGCCATCAAAACCCACTGTTGCAAGAATGCCAGTGTTGTTCTTCCTTCATTTTCACGTTAGGTTTAATTATTTGCTGGATTTTAATACTCATTGGTCATTCTTAACATCATTGAATTAACACCGAACCTTATACTGGTAAAAAGCCTTATGGTGCCCCACTTTATTATAATAGTGCAATGCAGATTAAAATTGCATCTGTTAAGATTACATTGTGTGTTTGGATTATGGGAGACAGAAGCACAATAATCTCTGCTGAATATAACTATTGAAGCCAATAACCTGTAACCAATCACATAGTTCTTCTGTTGAAAAATGTGAGCTAAAAAGGATTACATCTTGGAAAGATCATAAATCTGTCACCACTAATGTAATCTTTACAGGAGCTTTGTAACCAGTTAGCGACTAAAAGAGATCATTACTTCTTTTGCTATAATTACAATCATAACACATATTTGATATTTTATAACTTTCTTTGTTCAGCAGCAAATGCATTATAAACTGTACAGCATTAATAAATAGAGGCATAATGAATGTGACTAATTGATTTTGGCAGTCAAAGACTGGCATACTTTTTATACAATAGGGAATCCATTCAAAGAAGCTTAACTGCTATTGAGTGTGAGCCTTCAATGTAATAATGGGACCTAATTTGGATTCTGTTGTATGAGGTGAGTAAAGCAGTACAAGTTAATACTATATACAGCAATGTAGTTCAGCGTGTAATATACACTTGCATGTAGTGATTCCTCTTTTCACTGCTATAAACCACTATATCCCAGCTCACACATGTGCTGCAGTATTTTTAATAAGCACTCCTATCTGTCTACGTGTCAGAAACTCTGAATGGAGAAAGTCCACATCTTGTAAATTTTAAAGCACATTTAAAATATTCCTTTATTTTTTTAATCTGACTGGGTACTACTTTTTGTCCTCATCTCTTTAGTGCTGGGCTCAGATTTTCCCTGCATGTGAAATCCGTAGACAGCAATGAAAGTGCTAGGAGACAGCACAAAAAGATTAAATTGTATGCCCAAGTGCAACAGCATAGCCTTTTAGCAGGTGTTTAGTGAAAAATTAATTCCTTGAAATTCCAAGGGAGAAGCCTGAGGGTTTATGAATAGTATGACCAGTCTTACAATCAAGACTTTAGATGGATATAAAAACTGATTTTGTATTCTTTACAAAATCTCTGTAAAATAAATATATAATGAGAAAGCTACTTAATTGTGGACATGACAGTGACAAAGCCAATGGAACCTTGCACCCCCATAAATCCTATCATTACTCCTCTCCTATGTTCTTAGGTTTATGCATGCAGTAGAGACTGTGGGGTTTTGTGTGGATTTTTTGTTGTTTTGGGTTGGGCTTGGGGGGGTTGGTTGGTTTGTTTGTTGTTATTAGGGGGTTGTTTGTTTGTTTATTGGTTTTAATGGGACTCTTTATTTCAGTTGGCAAGGTAGGGAAGGAACAGGCAGCAAGAGGAATAAGAATAAAATAGATGAGCTTTCTGCAGCCCACAGCTCCAGAAATCTGCTGGTGCTCAGCATGGAAGCAGGGTGGAGCTACTCCCAGAAAGTCCTGTTACTGTGCACAATTGCACTTGCTTAAGGATTTACTTGTGTTTTTTTAAAAGGAGAGAAAGTGGCCCTTAGTGTTCCAGCCACAACATTGTTACTTCTTGTATTACTCTTATTCTTGTGTGTTAAGCCTCCTAATGTGAAGCCAAGAGTAGTTTACACCAACCAACTTTTCATTAACTGTGGTAGTAATT
>VZTT01007479.1:119515-128006 GCA_013400855.1 Buphagus erythrorhynchus
AATCACCGCAACTCATAAATTCAAATTACTTTTAAAAGCTGGCCATGATACATTTCCTCATTAACCATATGGAAAATGGCACTCAGGAATTTTCTACAGTGCACTTTCAAAGAAAGAATCCAATTGCAGGCAGACATTCCTTAGTACAGTGTTTATGCAGCTGTACTTGTGATTAAATTACACCAGCCCTGGCCCACATGTAGCCACAGATCCTATTAGTTTGAGTACAAAGCACCTTGTAAGAGTATGAGAACTCTCCTTGTGATGTTTTTTGGCCTCTTGGCCACTGTATCGAGCAAGCATCAAAAGTCATGCATGTGCTTAAAGGTCTCTGGAGGAGGAGCGGTGGGACAGAGCAGTGCCGCTCACACGGCGCGAGGAACTTTGACAGCCTACCAGGAGGGATTGTGGGATTGCTGCTGTCAGCAGTTCCAACAGTGCAAACAGTATGAAGAAGCTTCCACAGGGATTGAATTACTGAAGACTTCTGCTCCGTGTTTTTTGGTATAATTGAGAGCACAGAGGGAGCTTGATTTCTCTGTCTTATGATTTGAAGGTGAAGACAAGAGCCTGCAGGGCTCTGTCAGAGTTATGGGCATGCTCAACACAGACTTCAAAAAATCTAATTCCCATAAAACCTTACAAGGCTGAATTGCTTACCTGAATATAAAAGATTTACTTTCACTGAATCATTTAACACACAACCATATTAATTGCATTCTGAGATGGAAAAAATGATAATGGAATAAATCATAATGTGGAAGTGTCTTAACACTAAAATTTGCTTACATATTTTAATGCAGTGCAAGGATTTTGTGCAAAATGCAGGAAAATATATATTCTCTTTAACATGTGTATACATTGTGACTATCTTCACAATAGCCCTTGGAAAGCTGAATTAACAAATTCCCACAGTAGCACCAGAACGAGAGGAGATCCACCACATCTTTATGTACAACGTTAAGCGCTGTACATAATTTAATCATATTAATTTAAAGCAGGGAGAGTGGGGGTTAGAGATGTTTTAACTAATCTTTTAACACCCAATTTGGCCTGATCTGTGACCAGAGAGTTTTAAGCCAGGAGTAGCATTCGGTTGTCCGCAAGCGTGCGAGTGGGAGAGAGGGAGAGACCCAGGTTTCGAGACTTACATGCCTGACAGCATTTCCAGCTCCCCACTCCCTTTGTAAGCACACCTTGACCTGAATGTTTCCCTTTTATGAGAAGCGAAGCACAACAGGTATGTTTTCTCCCAGATGAGAAGAAAGCCTCCTGGGGCGTGTCCTGGAACAAAGGAGATGAACCTAACCCACCCCAGCTCGTTTCTGAATTAGGCTGATACGACACTACAGACAGATCAGTGCTGATCTCCCTTCACTCCCCCTCCCTCCCCAGTCTTTGTTGTGTGCTACCAAGTAAATATGCAACCAAACTCAATGTAAATCATAACCCGCATGGAGCCACAGCTTGCCATCCAGACCCAGAATCCTACAGAGGTTTGTGAGGTGGAAAGACTGTGTCTTTCACACAAAGCAATGGCTATGCTCACTCCCATCCTTCTTTTACTTTCTGCTTAACCCTTTAGGCTGTGGCTGATGCCCTTCTTAACACCCTCTACCTGAGCATTTTCTCCTTTTTCATTTTTCCCTTTCTCCCTCTCTTTTTTTTTCCCCTTAAGTCTGACCTCAGCATCTGAAACCAAATAAGCACACTGCAGGTGGAATTAAAGCTGAAAATGCATTTGCTCATTTAACCCATGTGCTTGATATTAACTATTGAAGTTTCAGATACAAAGGAATTGTTACAAGAAGCATAAAGCTGATAACCTTTTGAAGAAATAGATGAATACAACTGGGAAACAGGGCCAGGTATTTTTCTGTGAGAAAAAAGGAGCAAATGTTGTATGCTGTTCAGCCTCACGTGATTTTGCATTCCTGCCCTCCTGCTCAATCTTGACACGACCCTGTAGAAAATATGCACTGTTGGGTACACCAGTGAGGATCTCCTTCCTGCCCATCTTTTGGGGAGAAAGGGACTCTGCTGGGCTGCTGAAAAATGAGGTAACTTTCCCCATCCCTCTTCAAGGACAAACCATGCCTCAGTTTCTGATGGGTTCCTCAGACTCAGAGATGTGGCAGTAATAGCTCATGACCCTTCGGTGATGGGCACATCTTCACCCCTAGCCTACTTTCGGATTCCCTTTGTACTTATCTCCAGAACTCTAGGTTAAAGATATCGTTACCTATAGCTGACAAATGGACACTATGTGGATGGTATTACCCCGGGCACTCTGTTCCAAATGCATTGTGTCTAACAACAAAACCCCCCGTGAAACTCATAAAATTACCAATTTCACAGTTGACTTTCTTCCTGCTCTGCTCTGTAGCCTTCATACTCCTGGCCTGTCTCCACACACTGCAGGAGATGATGTCGGACCAAACTAGCAATGCTGCATTAAAAAGGTTCTTGATATAAACAAGATCTATCTTGGTACTGATTAAAACATCTGCAGATTTTTGCCTTATCTGGATAAATCCTTCTGATATGCATCATCTGCTATTATGCAGTAACAATCACCATGGTGTCCAAAGAGGGGGTTTATAGCAGCTGATTTTTGATTCCACTCGTGTACTCTGCACACTCATGTACACAAAGTGTGGTATTGCTTTGCACAGGTTACGTGTGAAGAATTACATCAACGTCCATACTGGGGTTTGGCCTTTCCTGCTCTTTGGCATAGTTGGAGGTGTAAACAGCATTACTGGCTGCTGCACTTCTCACCTGGGATCTCAGCATGTTGCAAAAAAATGAATTAAATCTCACAACAGGGCCCCAAGGACTCTTATTTAACAAAAGGGGGCTGCAAGAACAAGAAGAAGAGAGGCTTTTCCACACAGGGAAGTTGCTGCAAAAGATTGGAGGGTGTAAATTTGCAGGGTGCTAAGTATGATTTTACCCTGTCTTTCCCTGTGCATGCTGCCAGGGCACAGGGATGGCTGGCAATGTAGAGAGTTAATGGGCACCAACTGCCTGCTAAGGGCATCCAAACAGGGGGTTGGTGTATGGGAAGTTGCAGCCTGGGATACTTGGCTGGTAGTTTCCCTGTGGTGACAAGCCCAAAATGATCTAAGCAAATCACATAGTGAATCATCCAGGCCAGTTTAGAGTCTCAAATTTGGGTTTCCTGATTCTGTTTTCTGCTTCCTGTATCATCTTCTTTTCCAGAGTAGTAAAGGGCTTTTGCTGTCTTCTGTATTAATAGTTTTTGTATGTTTCCTCACTACCAGGCTTGCCCTGGGATGTTGAGCTTTTTGCAACTAGCTGTTACTCTGATGATGTACTGTATTACCTACCTACATCTGTGCAGTGTATTTTTTTTCAATGTCCAATTTTTAAGGAAGAAGAGCAGAAGTATCCAACCATACTATTCTCCTTAGATAATAGTCTTTGGTGGCTTTTCTACAGGGCAGTTTAAATGTCATAGGTGGCTTCACTGTGAGTTCTCCTGGTTTTGCCAATCTTTTTAAAGACTGCTTCATTGAGGATGTGTCTGGTCTACTAAACTTTCTTTCCCTTTTAGGATTGCAGGTTCTCTCTTCCTATAGGATGCCCTCAGTTCCAATTTTGCCCCTGTGTAGGCTTCCCTTACCCAGTCCTTTGCTGTCTCTGTCCTCAACAAACACCTTCCCAGCGCCACCCACTGTCTTTCAAAGTAATTTTATATTTCAGGTGGGTCTTCTTCCTACTAATTCCTCTCCCTTTTCTAGCTTTGATGTCCCCATTGTTCTCAACGTGGTCTTCAGTGAAATCCTTATTTGTCCATCTACTTCGGAGGGTAAGCTCCACCGTAGAGAGAACTTGGTATTGAACTACTGGTAAAACACAGGCCATCAGTAATCATGTGGTGGCCGGCACTGACTTCCACTGCAACTAGACAGAAACAAGAGTTAGCAAGTGAATAGTTGTTCCCTTTACACAGTATCTGGCCATAAAGAATGCATCAGGCACTAAGCATAACAGAGTGCAGGCCCTGAGCAGCATTATCACAGGTCCCCAGTAAGCTTGGTGCTTGTAGATTTTGTGATAGAATCCAACAGTCTTTAGCCATTTTTCACAAATTACTTTGCTGGTACCACAAATACCGTGAAAAGCTTGAGCAATGCAACATTTCATGTCAAACCCATCTCTTTCTTCCATTGCTCTGACCATTCCACAGCACACAAAGAACTGCCTATAGCTCTCTACTCTGCACCCATAAATAACAGAAATTGCCATATTTTTATAAATGTGGAATTAACATGAGGTGTTATGTAGCAGTTTCCCCAAAAGTGGCTTTTAGTCCACCTGAATCTCCTGTTTAATGGCCCTATAACTTGCCTAAAATGATTCCAGGGCTGTCTTCAAGAAACTAGGTGGCATGAGGAAATCCCTCACCACTGAAATGGGATTAAGAGCAAAGTGGGTTAAACAACAGAGTACTGACACAGGTTCATTTAGTTACCATCACAAGATCTGGCCACAAATATATTGTGCATTACTCTACCGTGAGTTATCATGGCTCTGACCCCTCTCGGGAGATCCCCATGCCACCACTGTATTAACGACTGCATCTGCTTCAGAATAACCTTATTAGCTTGCCACAGCTGAGCCAGTAATCTCATAGGATTTTTGTCCCAGTCCCTTGTGAGGTGTGATTCTCTTCTCCTTGAATCCAGTTTGATGCCCAAAATTTAATAAGTTTTCCTGGACCCTCTGCTCTCCCTCCCCCTCCCCTTTTATCATCTGCTGTAGGGACCATGAAATCCCCAGTAGCCTCCCCAAATGCCATCAATAACTCCTGAAATGCCATGATGTTTGGTGCTTCCTTAGACAAAAAGCTATGTTAATTAGGTAGGAGGAATTTTTTGTCCCTCTTTTTAATCCAGATTTTTTACTACACATCTTGTACCAAGCACCTCCAATAACCAGTGCAAAGCTACAGAACCCTTACACGTACCTTTATCTATGTAAATGTTGCCCTCCAGTCTGAAACCTTTAAGTGGCAAGTGAAATCTCTCATGGTGTTCTCATAACATGTGAGCAGCTCTGTGTGTGATGGGGAGGGGGAGTATGGGTTTTTGTGTATGTGTGTGTGTCTCTCTCTCCTTCCCATCTGACTGAACCCTCAGACTGCTATTCCTTGTAATCTGCATCACTTGATCGAGAGGCACAAACGATACTGCACACAGCAAGGTGTCTATATAATCATTAACTCTCTCGCCCTCTGGATAGGACAAATGATATACAAGCCTAAACTCGCCAGGGGTCTTCTTTGGGACTGTGTCCTGGGGGAATCTTCTCCTATGAGTTAATGGAGTGTTCCTAAATGGGCTGACTGCTTTCCTTCTGTGTGCCAGTTCTTTCCCAACTTTCCTTTCACAACCTCTGGCATCAAAAGCAAAGATATCACATTCATAGCATGTGTTTTTTTCAAGATCCATGCAAGGAATAGCAAAGCCATTAACAAACCCTTTGAATAGAAAAATCTGCTGTAACATGATCTGTAGTAGGCAAACATTTAACCACAACAGTGTTTAGATTATCCTTGCCAGGACGGAATAAATGCCTTTTAATTCTCTCTTGAACAATCCTTGACTTCTTTCTCTTTCCCCCTCTCTCTCTTTTGTTGTATTTTTACTGTGTTGGCCTATTTCTGGTAGAATTCTCCCACATCATTATGGGTTACACTTGTTTTGACTGCACAGCTGCCTTCCCATCTGAACTGACTTTCACGTGCTTGACTTCCAGCCTGTAATGTTTGCAGCTTTTGAGGCTGATATTAGGAGGAGAATCTGACAAGTCCATGGGTGAAATGGAAAGGGCACCTGGCAGGGAGTTTGGAGCAGTTCCTAGCCTACTACCTGCTTTGTTACCTTGGATGAGTTACGGTACCCTGGTGGTTAGAGTTCCCTCTCTGTAAAATGATTACTGTGATATTTAAATTCTGGTTGTAAGGAGCTTTGAGATGTGCAGCTGTAAACACTGTCTAAATGCTGTTAAAATTGAACTGGCCTCCTTGGCTCACTGACTAGCCTAAGCTGTTTAGACCAAGGCTCTCCAACTGTTACAGCCTGTCATTGTGTCCCATCACCCTGTGCTCACCATCATTCCAGGGCTGCTCTCCCAAGAGCACCAAGGGAAACTCTTGAAGAGTGTCTATAGGAAGTGGGGCTGCTGCCCTGCCACCACCACTTCACTTAAGTTCCTTGTCTGTTCCCTTTTCTGTCTCAAAGTCCTGTTTGGCAGGTTTGGGATGGAATACATCTTACCAGCTCTCTGACAGGGTATCTTACTTTGCTACAGCTGTCAGGTGTACATTTAATAGGGATGGGAGAACCCCTGAATGTCATCTTGACACTCATAAACTGTGTTTGAGCTAAGACACTGTGTATTCTTTTTGGTTCTGGAAAAAACAGTGTCCTGGCAATCAAGCAAGAAAACAGTACAATGAATGAAATATATTTATTTCCTGTTAATAATCATGAAATATGCCTTTTTTCCCATCACTGGAATCCTTCTCATCCTTGATAATATTCATCCTCCCTCTTTTCTCTATGTACACTATCTGTCTCTTGCTGCTTTTTGATTTTTCTTGACCACTTCATCCAGGACATTTTATCTATTGCTTCTTTGCTTTGTGTTTGCTTGCTTGCTTGATTTTTCTCACTGGTACAGATACAGGGTTTCCAGGTATTGCCTTAGCTTGTTTTCCAATTCTATTTTCCCTGTTGTTTCTTTTGTATTGTTTCAGTGCTTTCCTTCTTTTGTTTCTTGTTATTCTTCCTTTTCTCATCAATTTTATCTGCCAGTTTTTTCCCTTTTTGCATATTTTCTCCTCTGGTGATCCCATCTTCTTTCCCCAGAATAACCAACCTCTTCCTTTTATTTTTGTCTACCTTTCATTCTCTTGATTACTCTTTCCAAAGGTTGATGAATCTAGCTTGCTCTTGAAATATTTAAATATTTAATAACAGGATGACAGCTATTCCCAAGACACTTGTGTCAGCGGACAGACAAGAACCCCCTACCCTTCCAGTCTCCCAGCAGGCCTTTTATGCACTAACATATACCCAGGAAACAGGATTGCTGAGGGGAAGGAAAGGTTGCAGTTGAAATTAAGTCCCCTTGAGCCATCTCTAATTCCTAGTCGGCTGAATGAAAATATTCAGACATGTAATTCCTTCAGCGCCTTTGTTGCAGGTGATAGTAGATGCTCTTCCTTTGTGCCTAAGTGCCTCTTTTCTCTTCATGACTGATCTGGCCCCGTTACTGGCACACATGAGAGAGAGCTGGGGTTATTTGGTGCTTTGTTCCCTCGAGCTCTTTGACCTCACATAGTAATGGACATAGCAGGGACATCGCTGAAAGTGACCTCCCCAGCCTCTGCCTGACAAGACCCCCAAACTTTCTCCTAGGCAGTAACTGGCCCTCTATCTGTGCTACATACCTTCCTGCTGTAAATTTTGGATTGAGCATTGGCATCTTTCTTTAACAATCCCGTGTTGCTTCCTCATTAAGTTGATACCAGTAGAAATTGCAACCTTTTCTGCCTTGCAGCATTTATTTCCATTTCCCCTTCTTTTGTGGAAAAGTTTGTTTTATATTTTCTCATATATTTAATGGACTGATATGAAGAACACATGGTAGAGAAAAATAGACATTTGGACTTTTGTCTTAGGCAGTTTTTTTTTCCTTTTCCCATCAGCAGATCTTTTTTCCTATGTAGCTCATTTAATCCTCTGAGTTGTTTGAAGCCTCTGTTAATAATCTCACTGGTATTTCTCCACACTTACAGCTGTATTTCCTCTATTCTTTTGTTTTCCCATGGCTGGTGACAGGAGAGGGATGGATATTTTCGAGATATGCCCATCACTAACTCACAGCTCAACCCAACTGATGAAAGGTCCCCTTTGAACTAACTGCCAGACGAGTCTTTCTCTTCAGCCCAGGACAAGAGGGACGACTAGGAGTCTTCTCTAAGATAGTAAAACATGTCAAAATGGCAGCTGCTGAAGGAAGGCAAACCCCTTTTCTCCAGAATTATTTCCATATCTCCAGTAGCATGTTTATGTATGTAGTTCTGTATCACTCCTGCCCCCCTATTGTCTGTTCTGGACTTGAGTCTGCCCTCCTTTCTTATTTTTTTCATGGCTTCACCTTTGCAAATTATTCTAAGCGGAGAGCTTACCAAGGTTCCTAGATTAAGAGCAGAAATCCATTCACCCTTTCTTCCTCATTTCACTTTCCTTTTAGTCACAGACAATTTTGTATGTGCTATTTTTCAAATGCCTGACTGGTAAATGCCTTTCTCTGCCCTCCAGAAGTCCCCTAGATCCCATACAAACAAACCAAACCACCACATACATTAATGTATGGAGCAAATACATAATAGTTTCTGTGAATTCCTTGAAGAGATAAGTAGTCTTGTGTCATAGCATGCTTTAGTCCTCGA